>JASAMY010001803.1:0-157134 GCA_030248085.1 Paralinhomoeus sp. GSCO2_6
ATGTAGCCAGAACTTCCTTGCACAAGCTGAACCGTTCTTCTATCAGTCCTTTCTTTTATCTTATCATTACTTCTACAATATCAGTGCGACAGAATAATACATATGCAAGTAAGTTTACATACCTAGGTACCTATGCATGATGTGTTCCTCAGACATTACCTACCATCTGGTATCTAGTACACTACATAAAAGTATCCTTCATGAAAGTATCCTTTACCTTGTAGTCAACATATTCTTGGAAGAATGTTATATTTTCACAAGATGTAATCTCAATTCTCATAAGATGTTCTATGGTTCCATTTGCCAGTTCATAGATTATGAGTTGTAACCAATGAAATAGTCCGATTTTGGTGTCCCAAAGCCAACGTTGAAATGCTCAGCACCTTTGTTAAAATCTTCCTGGCCATCAGCTCTTCTAAATAAATAACCAGCTTTAGCAAACTCAGATAGTAAAATGTGACTACTACGTTGTTCCAATTGTACCTTTCAATCACTGTCCACCCTCCATTATTCTCCATTTCACACGTCACAATGTGTCTCACAGTGTTGTCATTCATGAGCAAGGCGTACACTCCAGTTTCTCGGTGTCGAGCTGCATGCCAGTCTGCACAGCTGTGCATTCCATAGTGGTAGACTAAACGGTCACAACAAGAGACGGTTCAATATTGCGCAAAGCTGTGAAACGATCTCACGGGGAAATCCATCCATTTGATAAAGAGCAAAGTTGCACCACACTCGCTGCAGAACGGTTTCACCCACGGGCAACATATAAAAGTAGCCATTGATTGTGTGGTTCTGCGCAGAATAGGCCGCACAGCTGATTGGGTTGGTAACAATAGCTGCAACATTTGTCTAGTCAGTCACAGCATACACTGACTGGAATACAACCCACTGTCGTATTCGGCTGGTCGCAGCAACCAGTGCACTTCCTTATGCGAATAGTTGGCCCCTCCCAATTCTGGGAGGTCGTAGACAATCCCTGGCGGCTCGCCATCCGGCACAGAGCAGTCCTCATAGTACGGTCCAGTTAGAACGACTTTCCAGCAAGACTGGTGGTGCTTTGGATCCAGAGTGGGGTCGTTGAGACCGTCAAACAACCACGGTCTGAACAGACGAGTAGTAATCAATTGTGCAGGTGAAATTCACGCCTTCGGCACAGTCCAGCCAGCCACACTGAGCCGCTGTTCTGTTTGTGCCATACTTTCATAATGTTATTAGTGGGGGTGTTTACTGCAGGTACAGTATGTTTTGCCTTCCGGGGGCGTTGGTATTGGGGATAGTACGTAGGTTGAATGCAAGGTATAGTTCTGACTGACATTCCTCCTCCGACTTCCTCGACGCAGCTTCCATTTAGGCTTTCAGTAAAGCGTCGATCAAACGTCGGACGGTCGAACGTCGAGATCCCGTGTAAGGGTTTCTGCCACGATCGGTTCGGATCCAGCGTCATCATTAGGTCCTTTGCGGGCGTGAATGGCTCATGGATTGTTGCGTAACTAGACGCCATCTGGATCGTCATTCTAGCGCTCGTCGCAGCAATCTGAACAACGAGTTCGCCACATACCTTTTACACCTATTCGCAGGCACTGTACATTAGGGTGTACGCGTCAGGGTACAACCCGATATGTGACCACTTCTCAATGCGGATTTTTGAATTTTTGATTGCCCATAACTTTTGTCAATAACTCCAAAAACGTTCCAATTTTGCGGCTTTTTTTCATGTTCTCCTCCCAGTTTATGGAGCACTGCTCGCGAACGCCAAAAGCAGTCAGGATGAAACTTTGCACGTATGGGCGACCCATGGCAACAATTTGTGGTGCCAAAGGATTCTTGTCTAGACCATGTATATCCAGAGATATTGCCGATTTTATGCTTTTTTGAAGGACCCGAAAAGTTTGTGCCCTATAGGCGCTCCAACCGTTCGTCGCAGAGCTTCGCTATAAAGGGGAAAGTCGATGGCCAGGACCTAACTTAGAAAAGCTTCAACAATTGGACCGCATTGGATGCACCAAAATACATCTCCCCATTATACCAACGACATAAAATTGCGATATTTCGGTGTGGTTAGCTCGGATCGCTTTGAGGTCAATTATAAAGTTGATCACCAATTGGTGTGAAACATTTCATTCCTCAGTGCCAACGCGCTCCGACGCACCAAAATATTTTCACTTCCAGGAAAATCGCTATATCTCGATGTGGGCATGTCGGATCACTTTGGCTAAAACGCAAAAGTTGACCGCCTGCACATGTAGATCATTTTGATTCTTTACATCGCTATGCTCCGACGAACCAATATAGCACTGCAGATGTGCACGCACGCACGCACACCTTCAAATGGGCTGCTTCACAAACAACTCGATGTGGGTAGGTTGGATCATTTCGGTTAAAACATGAAAGTTGACCGCCTAGTCATAGCGACCATTTTCATACTTTACATCACTATGCTAAAACGCAGCAATATATGTAGCACAACTGCAAGTGCACGCACGCGCGCACGCACATAATGTACCGCTGGTGGCGCAGCACTATAGCAAAACTGCACGCGCACGCACGCAAGCACACGCTCACACGCTTCGATCGCGCCTTCGTACACACATGTCCGTCAGACCAGTTGCAAGCAACGCGCAGCTCACTTTGTTTGGGTGTACACTGTATCGGATTTTGGATTTTTTGATCGCCTATAACTTTTGATTATCTGAACCGATTTTGCGCGTTTCTATACGATGCGTGTCTCCAACTGCGATTGAGGGATTCCACCGCCGGACACGCTACACTTGCCTTTTTTGGTACGCGGGGGCATGTGTGCGTTCTGATCTGCTGCTGTATGTGCGTGTGAGCGTGCGTGCGTTCGTGCGCGCACGCGTGCGTGCATACATGCGTGCGATCGTGCGTGCGTGCCTGCATAGGTTTTGCGTATCAATGCTTGTCTTACGAAAAAACACTGTATTAAGGAAAAATTGGCAGGTGGCTGCAAAAAAGGTGAATATGTGACGCTATTTTGTTAAAGTCCAGTTTGAAAAAGGGGTATAAGGCACGCCTCATTGATGTATAGCCACTTACGCTTTGTAGCTGATCAACTTCAATTTCGAACAAACCGTGTATAGAAACTGAACCAAACGCAGCAACACGTCACATATTCGGCATTTTTTGTGCGAGCCATCCTTCATTCAGCCGAAGCGCAACAGCGATCCTTTCACATCTCATCTCTCTCTGACAATGCGTTGCCATTGGCCATTACCATAGACCTGGCACAGACTTCCTGGATAAATAATTAAGGAAAAATTTGCAGGCGGCTGCAAAAAAAGGTGAATATGTGACGCTCTTTTATTGGAGCGCAGTTTGAAAAAGAGGGGTATCAATTAAGGCATGCCTCATTTATGTATAGCCACTTATGCTTTGCAGCTGATCAACTTCAGTTTGAACAAACCGTGTATAAAACCGAACCAAACGCAGCAACACGTCACATATTCGGCATTTTTTGTGTTCGCGTGCATGAGAAAGGAGCAGTGGCAATTATAGGACCTAACTGGACTGGAACACCATGCATTCACATATGCCGCACGACTAAACGCCACGTGGTTGTGAGACAGACAGGAAGGACCCCAGGGTCTTGCACATGGACCACTATGCAGATGTACGCATGTACGCACGCACGCACGCACGCACGCACGTACGCACGCACGCAAACACGTTGTATAGGAGCAGAGCGTTATTGGGTGAAATGCCAAAAAGGGAATGACGAATGGAGCCAGTACCGTATGCATACCTGCACATCACTAACTGAACTGTAGTGGCAATCCACATCTCACAAATGCTAGCCAGGTGCCGATTATTTATGTAGGAACTTTGGCTGTGCCAGGTCAATGGTAAAGGATTGCTGTTGCGTTTTGGGTGAGTGAGATGGCTCACACAAAAAAAGTGCCGAATATGTGACGTGTTGCTGCGTTTGGTTCGGTTTTTATACACGGTTTGTTCAAACTGAAGTTGATCAGCTGCAAAGCATAAGTGGCTATACATAAATGAGGCATGCCTTAATTGATACCCCTCTTTTTCAAACTGGGCTCCAACAAAAGAGCGTCACATATTCACCTTTTTTTGCAGCCGCCTGCAAATTTTTCCTTAATACAGTGTTTTTTCGTAAGACAAACATCGATGCGTAAAACCTATACAGGCACACGCACGCACGCACGCACGCAGGCACGCACGCACACATGCATGCATGTACGCACGCACGCATGCACGACATATGTACCATGTATGACATATGTAGCATGTTCGGTAGAATCCTTCGAGTGCAGTAGAAGACACTCATCATACAGAATGTGAACATGTGGATTGAAAATAGGTACGCATGTATTTTTTTGGTTGACCAAAGCTGTGCACAACTAATTGTCATGCAAATGATACAAAGCAGGATGACCAATCAGCAAATGGCACAGCATGCAGAGAAACTACAAACAGAAGCCACTGCGGATAATTATGTGTGTGTGTGTGTGCGTGCGTGCGTGCGTGCACTTCTGCAGCGCCCTATTGGTTCATCGGAGTGTAGTGGTGTAAAGAATCAAAATGATCTACGCGTGGAGGCGGTCAACTTTTGTGTTTTAGCCAAAGTGATCTGAGCTACCGATATCGATATTTATCGATTATCTCGGAAGTGAAAATATTTTGGTGCGTCGGAGCGTGTTGACTTCAAGGAATGAAATATTCTAAATCGAAGGGCCGTCAACTTTATTATTGGTGTTTAGGCCATCCGACCTAACCACAAAGAGATATCGCCATTTCCCGCTATCGGTATAGTGGGGGCTGGCATTTTGGTGCGTTCAACTTGGTCCAATTGTTGAAAGTAACACAAGTCAGGTCACGACAACCAACTTTCTCCTTTACAGCGAAGCGCTGCGACGCACCGTTAGAGCGCCTATAGGGCACAAAATTTTGGCCCAAATGTCAAAGGAAAAAATCGATAATTGGATAAAATGGGCAGTTTCTCGACATTGGTACAACCGAGACGGAAATCCTTTGGAGGAAGAATTTGTGATCATCGGTCGCTTACACACGCTGAGTTTCATCCCGATTACCTGCGCCACTCACGAGTGGTGCTCCAAAAACTGTGTGGAGAACACGAAAAAAAAGAAAGACACTAATCGGAGACATTTTTGGACATTTCCCCTTAACGCGCAATAATTCCGAAACGCGCTGTGGTACGTACGGTCCCCTGATGAATGCGCTTCTTTTGAGCCATAACGCGCCGAAATCCGTTCAGGCACTGACGAGTTATAGGCGATCGCAAATTCAAATATCCGCATTGAGAAGTCGTCACATATTAGGGTTGTACGCTGACGCGTACACCCTGATTGTCACCCGGCTAACATTTGTGACACTAGAGGCACATGCGGCCTTTGGCCGCCATGTGTATGTTAAGGAATAAAGCAACTGATTTTGCATATGATGGTCGACATGATCATGCTGTGGAAGCAGGTGCGCGATGAGCGTGCGTGCGTGCGTGCGTGCTTGCGTGCGTGCGTGCGTGCGTGCGTGCGTGCGTGCGTGCGTGCGTGCGTCTGCATCGTGTTTGCATGTGCATGTGCATGTGCAAGAGCATGGGGTCCTTCCTGCCTGTCTCGCAACCATGTTGCATTCAGTCATGCGGCATGTGTGAATGCAGCGTGTTCCAGTCCAGTTTGGTTAATAATTGCCACTGCACCTTCCTATGCACGACAACACAAAATGCCGAATATGTGACGTGTTGCTGCGTTTGTTTCAGTTTCTATACACGGTTTGGTCAAACTGAAGTTGATCAGCTGCAAAGCGTATAAGTGGCTATACATCAATGAGGCGTGCCTTAATTAATACCCCTCTTTTTCAAGCTGGACTTTAACAAAATAGCGTCACATATTCACCTTTTTTTGCAGCCACCTGCAAATTTTTCCTTAATATAGACAGGCACGCGAAATCGTGTGTTCGCGTGCCACTGGGTACGGCGACGTTGACGCAACGTTTTGCCCGGTGCGCGTTGCGCCGCAAAAGATCGCGCACCCGGACGTTGGCCTTTTCGTAGGCGAAGACGTCGCCCGAGCAGCTGCGGAGCTCGAGACGCATGCGCGAGAAGGGCAGCTTGAAGTGGGCGATGCGCCCTCTCGTGACGAAGTCGGCGAACTGCCAGCCGAGCGAGAACTCGACGCCGTTGTCGAAGCCGAAGCGCATGTCGAAGTGCGTGCGGTTGGCGAACGAGAGGCTGCCATCGACGCGTCTGCAACGCGCCTTCGTGTCGAAAATTTGCATATACCGTAAGCCCTATAATTACCCCCCCCCTATAATTATACACCCTTACCCCTCTCTAAATTGATCATCGTCTAAAAGACAACATTTTCCATGTCTGGGTGTATGTATGGTCACGTATTATGTGTATGTATGTCCATGTATGTGCCTGAGAGACTGTGTTAGTGTGTTAGAGTGTACCAACGTGTGTTCGCAGCGTCTTTTTCCCTTAAAAATCGCCTCCACGCGCCTTTTCGCCTACAAAGCTTCCGACACATCGACACTTCCAGTTTATACCCCCCCCCCTTATAATTAGCCCCCCTTTAATCATACACCCTCTTAGAGCTCGAACAAAACAATTAACCCAAAGCGCTTGGAACCCAACCGTTACAAGCTGCTGGAGACCGCCAGAACGGGAAAGGGTGCCGGTTTTTGGTTGGTTTTAGCCTCTCGAGATCCTTCGAGTGGTCTACATAAATGTTGTAGTGTTGGAGTGGGCGTCTCTTCAACCTCTCTCATTCTGTGTCTTAGCGTTGGGGCTCAGATACCTAGCTAACCGACTTCTGGACAGTGTATAGTTGATAAAATCTCAGGCATCGATGACGATGACGTGAGTGGCAATTTTATAAAGTTTGGTCTAGATGGGACATGCTCAAAGCGAGCGCTATCGAGCTTTCCCCACACGAAATTTCGCAGAAAACGACCTCCTCTTGAAAGTGGCATAGCTGACGCTTACGTTAATAAAATTACTGAAATTTTAAGACAACAAATGCCAACCCATAGCTACCATGGCTACCTCCGCATTGGCATTGGCATTAGAGGTGGGCACCGGCGGCCGGACTTCCGGCCAGCGTGGTGGATTTTCCGGCTGCTGGCCACTGGCGTATCTATAGTCCAAGGAAAACGTAGGAAAACGTAGAATTTCCCTTTGTGCTCACCTTTCTTTCCATCTTCTCCCCCTGATCTCTCCCCCTCCTTCCCCCCTAAATCTGAGCTGACAGGAGGGGGAGACCCCCCTCTCCCCCCGTCTGGATCCGCTAGTGCGGCTGGCTGGCTCCGGCCGCTTCCAGAAATTGCCGGCCGGCCTCCGGCTGGCCGCTATGTTCGCTAGGCCGGCCGGCCGACACGTTTACAAATCAAACGTTTTTTACAACTGGGTTCTTCGGAGTAAGCCGACATGAGCTCTCCCAGAAGGGGGTCCACTTCACTCATACAACGCTGTAGATGGAACAAGCTCGTTTCAAAAAGCACTTCACTTGAATTTGTTGCCTTTCATTCAAAACTTCAGTGCTTCGGCAGGGATTGGACGGTGTTTGGCTTCCTGGATTTCTTTAGCGGTGCCGATTCCTTTGAATCGGTGAAATCGCCGCACAAACTTCAATGATACGATATTTGTTGCATTGCAGAATGCTACACCACCTTGCTTTTTTTAGTCCAAAAATCTGCATTGCAATTGCCGATGAAGGAGGCAGGAGGGAGGACCTCCAAGTCCGTGCGTAGGTACACAGGAATGCACTGATGCGCCCTAAAGGCATCCACGCGGACCACGCTGCACCCTCCCCGCCCTAATACAGGGCTAAAGGAGTCAACGCTGCCTTTTGGCACACTCTCTGTGTAGGGGGGTAGGTAGCCGGTAAGGAGAGTGGGTGGCTGGATGGCTGAACCGACGCGCGTACTGGCGAACGCACTAGTACGTTCGCAAGTACGCAGTGGAAAATAACGGAGTCTTTCAGCCGCGTTATTTTCCGCAAAAATTGCGGAAAGACCCAGAAATTTTCCTCCTTGATTGGACACGTCTGTGTCCTATCCTTAACATTGCGTTTTTTCAGATTTACCCAGAAATTTTGCTTCCAGACACAGAAATTTACCTCACAGATTGGGCAATTTTCCTTAAGCGTGTGCTTTCACAGAAATGTTGCTGGAGGACACATAAATTTTGCTCCGCGATTTGCGGAAAATAACGTGGCAGAAACTTTTAAAATTGACCCAGAAATGTTGCTCCCATACCCAGAAATTTTGTCCCAGATTGGGACACTTATCCTAGTCCTATCGTTAACGACGCGTTTTTCCAAATTTGACCTGCAAATTTTGCTCCCAGACACAGAAATTTTCCTCGCAGATTAGGCCCTATCCTTAAGCATATGTTTTGACAGAAATTTTGCTCGAGGACACAGAAATGTTAAATGTTTTGTTTAATTTTTTCTATAATTTTTTTAGAATAAATCTAAAAAAGGTGTATCTCCAAATTGGTCTTAAGAATGCTCAAAAAAATTTTGGCTCGATCCGTCAAGCCATAAAGGAGAACCGGCCCGTAATGGATGGACGGACGAACGGACAGACAGACCATTAGGAATTTTTCCGTCCGTATATGAACTCGCCACGCTGACGCGTGGAGAAACAAGCTCGTGGATTGGATGGTGTTTGGCTTCCTGGATTTCTTTAGCGGTGCCGATTCCTTTGGAATCAGTGAAATCGCCGTACAAGCTTCAATGATACGATGCCCCGTTATTGTCTCCTTTGTTGCATTAAAAAATGTGATGTTGTTGCATTGCAGAATGCTACACCACCTTGCTTTTTTTAGTCCAAAAAACTGCATTGCAATTGTCGATGGAGGAGGCAGGAGGGAGGAGCTCCAAGTCCGTGCGTAGGTACACAGGAATGCACTGATACGCCCTAAAGGCATCCACGCTGCACCCTCCCCGCCCTAATACAGGGCCAAAGGAGTCAACGCTGCCTTTTGGCACACTGCCTGTGTAGCGGGGTAGGTAGCGGGTAGCAGAGGGGAGTGGGTGACTGGCTGGCTGGACTGACGTGCGTACTGGCGAACGCACTAGTGCGTTCCCAAGTGCGCGGTGAAAAATAACGCAGACTTTCAGCCGCGTTATTTTCCGCAAAAATTGCGGAAAGACAAAAGAAATTTTCCTCCTTGATTGGACACGTCCGAGTACTATCCTTAACATTGCGTTTTCCCAGATTTACCCAGAAATTTTGCTTCCAGACACAGAAATTTTTCTCACGGATTGGGCCCTATCCTTAAGCATGTGTTTTCAGTTTTTCACCGGAATTTTGCTCCCAGACACAGAAATTTTCCTCACAGATTGGGCCCTATCCTTAAGCGTGTGTTTTAACAGAAATTTTGCTGGAGGACACAGAAATTTTGCTCCTCGATTTGCGGAAAATAACGTGGCAGAAACTTTCAAAATTGACCCAGAAATGTTGCTCCCAGACCCAGAAATTTTGTCCCAGATTGGGAAACATCCTAGTCCTATCGTTACAGATGCGATTTCCCAAATTTGACCTAGAAATTTTGCTCCCAGACACACAAATTTTCCTCACAGATTGGGCCCTATCCTTAAGCATGTGTTTTGACAGAAATTTTGCTCGAGGACTCAGAAATATGAAATTTTTTTTTTAATTTTTTTTTTATTTTTTAGAATAAATCTAAAAAAAGGTGTATTTTCAAATTGGTCCTAAAAATGCTCAAAAAAATTTCGGCCCGATCCGTCCTGCCATAAAGGAGAACTGGTCCGTAACGGACGGACGGACGGACTGACAGACATACCATTACGAAATTTTCCGTCCGTATATGAACTCGCCGCGTTGACGCGCGGCGAAAAAATGACGCGCCTAGAATGCGGACTGACGTGCAGAGAAATGAGATCCAGATTAATCATAATCCAGCCAGCGTCCCAGTTTTAGTCAGTCCGCTCGAGTAGTTTTGTTGTTTACACTCCGAGCATGGTTTTCTGATTGGACAGTAGCGCACGGAGTCCGTTTTTGCCGACCCAGTTACCCCAGTCCAGCCAACACGTTCCCCTGGCACCCATATTTCTTCCTCCGTTAATGACCGTCCCCCCGTGAATGAACTGTCGAACAAGTCGGCAGTGTCAAAAGGACTGCACGAGAAGAGATTCACGACCAAGAAGCCCTTGAAACAAGGAGCAAAAGCGCCGCTATAAGTTTGGGACAAGTTTGAAGTTGTGTAGTATGACGAAAAACAGATTGCTGGCGACTTCATGGTGTGCATGATGTGTCCCTCGACCGCCAAAGAAAAACGCATCTTGCTCACTGCAACTCAATGCTATTGTAAAGTGCATGCTGTCGACTTTCCTCGTCATCGTCTATCTACGTGTTTTGGTGTCAAGGTTCTGTTACTTCGCTGGAGTAAATTTATTGTGTATAAAAGAACATACTACAGCAGCTCAAAATGCAAACAACTGCTTATTGTAAGAGGAGTATATGCGCAATGCGTTTCATGGACCCAGGGGTAGTTTGCGCCACCACTTTTTTTGACTAAGTCCAAACGGCCTGTCCATTTCAATGGTACCCGCGTTCCTACAGACAGTATGTGTACCGCCCACCCGTCAATGTGTACCGCCAATGCGTCAATGTGTACCACCAATCCGTCCTTATTCCCAGTCAATGCGCGTTCTGGGAAGACTGCAAATTCCCGGAATGCGGACGCTTTGGCGGTACACATTCCCCTGCCGAATGTGTACCACCAACCCGTCAATGTGTACCACCAATCCGTCCATATTCCCAGTCAAGACGCATTCCAGGAAGACTGCAAATTCCCGGAATACGGACGCTTTGGTGGTACACATTCACCTGCCGAATGTGTACCGCCAACGCGTCAATGTGTACCGCCAATCCGTCCTTATTCCCAGTCAAGACGCGTTCCAGGAATGCTGCAAATTCCCGGAATACGGACGCTTTGGTGGTACACATTCGCCTGCCGAATGTGTACCGCCAACGCGTCAATGTGTACCGCCAATCCGTCCTTATTCCCAGTCAAGACGCGTTCCGGGAAGACTGCAAATTCCTGGAATACGGACGCTTTGGCGGTACACATTCGCCTGCCGAATGTGTACCGCCAACAGGTCAATGTGTACCGCCAATCCGTCCTTATTCAAAGTCAAGACGCGTTCCAGGAAGACTGCAAATTCCCAGAATACGGACGCTTTGGCGGTACACATTCCCCTGCCGAATGTTTCCCTCCAATCCGTCCTTATTCCCAGTCAAGACGCATTCCGGGAAGACTGCAAATTCCTGGAATACGGACGCCTTGGCGGTAAACATTCGCCTGTCGAATGTGTACCGAAGTGGTGTGTGTGTGTGTGTGTGTGTGCGTGTGTGTGTGTGTGTGTGTGTGTGTGTGTGTGCGTGTGTGCGTGTGTGTGTGTGTGTGTGTGTGTGTGTGTGTGTGTGTGTGTGTGTGTGTGTGTGTGTGTGTGTGTGTGTGTGTGTGTGTGTGTGTGTGTGTGTGTGTGTGTGTGTGTGTGTGTGTGTGTGTGTGTGTGTGTGTGTGTGTGTGTGTGTGTGTGTGTGTGTGTGTGTGTGTGTGTGTGTGTGTGTGTGTGTGTGTGTGTGTGTCGGGCAGCAGAGGGCCGCCGGCGGCGGCGGTCATCCACGGGTGTCTCTCTCTTCCAGTACCATCCTAGGGTAGGGAGCAACAACTTGCTCATTTCATTCTTTGTTCTTTCTGTCCACTGAGAACCTCAATATGTCTGGCGTAGGAGAGGATGGCTATGAGGACGGCTACGAGGATGGCTATGAGGACGGCGCAGACGACTCTGGAGGCTGCAAGATTGACAACAGTGGGACCATTCCCACATTGAGTGGCAACGCCATTGCTCAGTGTGCCATTATGACCTTCACGCTGGCTTCCGTGCGTGCATGTTGGTGCTTCAGACGCTGTCGACGTGCGTGACGAGGTGGTGACTGCGCAAACGCATCTACTGGCTGCGCGCGCGTACCACCTGAAGGTGCGGCGCGACCACCTCTGCGGCCTCTACGAGGACGCCGAGCGCTGTCGATGCAGAGACCACATCGAAGCTCTGATCCAGCTCCGCCAGTCCCTGCAAGAGTAGCGCCACGCCCTCTTCTGTAACTTCGCTTCTACTGCAACAGCCCTATGGACGCAGCTCGCACCGTGCAAACAAGATTTTACTCGTGGACCCTTTGCACATCTGCGGCCATACCGCGCCACTCTCAACCGCATTGTTGCCGAGTGGCAATCCATCTAATCATCTGAACTCGCACCTGAAAGGCCGTACTCAAAATACCACCACCGGCAACATGTTTAGACCACTGTAATGGGCTATATTTCCACTGCTTTTAGTGCAAAACAATGTCGGGAAACAGCGCACGCGTCCCCACCAATGTGTGTGCTGCCACGCATGGTCATCTACCTGTCACCTCCATCTACTTCAGCACTACAAACTTGCTTCACATCAGTCCAGGCGCCACCCCCCCCCCCCACACACACACACACACGTCGCACAGTACGCACTTCCCCAACCTCCTTCACCCGCCACCTCTTATCGCGCGCACACACACAGACGCACACACACACACACACACACGCAAGCACGCACACACGCACGCATGCACGCATGCGCGCATGCACGCACACACGCATGCATGCACGCACGCACGCACGCACGCACGCACGCATGCACCCACGCACACACACACGCACGCACGCACGCACGCACGCACGCACGCACGCACGCACGCACGCACATACATATGCGTGCACGCACGCGTGCACATTGACGGGTTGGCGGTACACATTCGGCAGGGGAATGTGTACCGCCAAAGCGTCCGTAGTCCGGGAATTTACAGTCTTCCCGGAACGCGTCTTGACTGGGAATAAAGACGGATTGGCGGTACACATTGACGGGTTGGAGGTACACATTCGGCAGGCGAATGTGTACCACCAAAGCATCCGTATTCCAGGAATTTGCAGTCTTCCCCAAACGCGTCTTGACTGGGAATAAGGACGGATTGGCGGTACACATTGACGGGTTGGCAGTACACATTCGGCAGGCGAATGTGTACCGCCAAAGCGTCCGTATTCCCAGAATTTGCAGTCTTCCTGGAACGCGTCTTGACTGGGAATAAGGACGGATTGGTGGTACACATTGACGCGTTGGCGGTACACATTCGGCAGACGAATTTGTACCGCCAAAGCGTCCGTATTCCGTGAATTTGCAGTCTTCCCGGAACGCGTCTTGACTGGGAATAAGGACGGATTGGCGGTACGCATTGACGCGTTGGCGGTACACATTCGGCAGACGAATTTGTACCGCCAAAGCGTCCGTATTCCGGGAATTTGCAGTCTTCCCGGAACGCGTCTTGACTGGGAATAAGGACGGATTGGCGGTACACATTGACGCGTTGGCGGTACACATTCGGCAGGCGAATGTGTACTGCCAAAGCGTCCGTATTCCAGGAATTTGCAGTCTTCCCGGAACGCGTCTTGACTGGGAATAAGGACGGATTGGCGGTACGCATTGACGCGTTGGCGGTACACATTCGGCAGGCGAATGTGTACTGCCAAAGCGTCCGTATTCCGGGAATTTGCACTCTTTCCAGAAGGCGTCTTGACTGAGAATAAAGACGGTTTGGCGGTACACATTGACGGGTTTGCGGTACATATGCGAACCGCGCTGACGGATGCGTACAAATGTATGGGGAAATATGCGCCACCGCCCATACAACTGCAACACTAAATTTGGTCGACGATGGCGCATACTACCCCTGGGCCGTTTCATGCACCTACATTGTATGTTCGACTTAGTGACGGCCAGTGTCACATAATACATGTAGATGCTCCCCCTAGTAGATGCTCCCATGGGAGCAACAATTATGACTCGCTGTGCCCATAATAGATTCTCCCAGCCAGGGTGGAACGTCTATGGGCAAGTGTGCATTTGCATTTGGGATGTGTAAATTGTCTGGAACTGAACCACTAGGCGTAGTTATTGACTGGCGGGCAGTGGACTCTGGCCGGGCGGCCGGGAGCCGGCCGGCCCCGGCCGGCTGAATATCGATTTGTCCGGCCTCCGGCCAATACATGTAGGTACCTGCCGGCTGGCGCCGGCCGCCGGCCGGTGCCAGTGACGTATGCAATAGGGTCCCTATGCAATCCGGTCCCCGGACCCAATTGCATAGAGGACATCCCTGCATATACCTATACGTATGCAATCAGGTCCCCCTTACGAAATCGGCGTTATAATCAATGTAGTGTTGTAAACCAAAGCGGGAAAACGCAACAGGAGACCGCGTGTGCGTGGCGTGCCTTATCTCCACAGCAGTGAGTGAAGCCGCTGATCATCTGTTGGCTGCAACAAGCAGACTTCTTAAAACCGACGCTTCAGCGCTACACGTATTACTGCTCTAGTGGTAGAACATTCAACATTCGCTTCCCTTCACCTTTGAGTTAGCCGCCGTCGATGACTAGAAGCAGTCAGAAGCCGACCAAAAGCAGCTGGGGCACGTGCACAAAAACTGAGGCTGAAGACAATCTGCAATACCGACAAACATACACCTCCAATCTTCCAATGAAAAATATGGGACCTGATTGCATAAGGGGACCCGATTGCATACGTATAGGTATGCAGAGACGTTCTCTATGCAATTGGGTCCGGGGGACCCGATTGCATAGTGGGACCCTCGTGCTGTTTGCGCCCGAGCTCAATCAATTTGTCACACGAGTCAAATTAATCAGCGCGAGAGTGACATCAAGCACATTATCACCGGTCGCGCGGAAAGAGTGGCCGACAGCAGCTCTGCTATCAGTCCCTCCCAAATGGCGGGCGGGTTGGCGAGCGAGTGACAAGGAGTCAACGCGTAAAAGAACGTTTAGGATCAACAGCGGCATAGCATCATTTGTGTTGATTGACTTGAATTGACTTGAACCGCCTTGGAAAAAATTGTGGAGTACAATAGAAAATTCTTAATACAAAATATGTAGATGTCTGGGGGAAAACGACCGGGGGGCAAATGGCAGGGGGGAAACGTCCGGGGGGGGGGGGAACTGGTAGCCCCCGTTATTACAGTCTCCTTTACGGCAAAATGCACTGTTATCGCATTGCAAAATGCCAGACCACCTTGCCTCCAAAAGTCTGCATATTGCAGATGGAGGAGACAGGAGGAGGGAGGACGTCCACGTCCGTGCGTAGGAACATAGGAATGCACTGATGCGCCCTAAAGGCATCCACACTGCAACTTCCCCGCCCTAATATAGGGCCAAAGACGTTCCACGCTGCCTTAAGGCTGATTCACAATTAACGGTCTTCCCATCGGTCTCGGTCTCGGGCTCGGTGTTGCCCAGCCCAACAGCGAAGACCGATGCGAAGACCGAGACCGAGACCGAGACCGATGATGTTGGGAACTTTGAACATTTGCTCCGGTCTTCATCGGTCTTCATTGAACTCGTGTTGAACGCGCGCGCTACCGTAGTCACGCTTCACTATAGCCGTCACCCTCAAAGAATTTGTCGGTATTCGCGTAAGCGTAAATCGACTAGGAAATTAGCCGAAATTGAAAACAAGGAAGAGTTTACGATGCGTCGTATTCAACAGGTGGAGGCGACGCCGTCTCCTTGGATAATTGACGACTGCTCTGATACCAAAAATCCAAAAAAAAACGGCGGCGGCATGGCTGCACGTCTCTAAAGACACGGCGGCGGAAAAATCTGCGCCGCCATTGCATACGTCAAGGTGGACGGGCACGACGGCATTGTCCTACATTTTCTGTAAGCGTCGGCAAAAGCGGCAGCGTCAGCGAAAGCGTCGGCAGCAGCGGCAACGGTGTCGACGGCGGCGCTGACGACAGCTCCTGTAGCGGCGTCCGCGCCCCTGGCGGCGGCCAGAAGCGCTGGCGGCGGTCTGCGTCTGCCGCACAATGTCTGTCTGTTTGTCTGGTGGTAGTGCGCTCCCGTCGTCTACTGCGTGTGCTTTTTTTGTTTCCTACGGAACTCGCATAAAAAATGAAACAGGTCGAAAACAAGGGCCACAGTACGCTCTTTAATACGCTGACAGGCGCGCATTTAACCAAAGATCATTGAAAGATCGGAGGCATCGTCGTCGTCGTCAATTTGGCATCGGTCAAAAAGTCCGAGACCGAGACCGAGACCGATAGGAAGACCGTTAATTGTGAATCAGCCTTTACGGCACCCTGCTGGGGTAGCGGAGGGGAGTGGGTGGCTGGCTAGACCGACGCTCGTATTGGTGAACGCACTAGCATAACCTTTCAGATTTTTTTGCATAAAATAACGGGGCTGAATACCGCGTTATTTTCCTCAAAAAATTCGCTCCGAGATTTGGACACATCCGGGTCCTATCCTTAATCATGCGGTTTTCCAGATTTACCCAGAAATTTTGCTCCAGGACTCAGAAATTTTGCTGGAGCGAATGAAACGATTTTAAAGAAATTTTAAACACATGTAGCAGTCAGTTTTACTTAGTGGAGAAAGTTCCAGCTACAGCTCCATTACGTTGTTCAAAAGTTACGCAAAAGTTACGGCACAATGTACATTCTCTGGCGATTGGCTTTATATTGACTGCACTGGCGATTTGTCAATCGCACTCAAAACGCCTTCTTCTGATTTCTTCTGATTTCTTCTGATTTCTTCTGATTTGTCAATGATCAAGTCCTGACTGGCTTTGTTGGGCATTGGATGAGGCGATTAGCAACTGCGCCAGTTTTCTCGAAGCGCTTTACGGTCGCCGAGACACTGTTCTGTGCCGGTGTCACCGGCGCTTTCGTCGTTGGGAACTCAACTTTAAATCGACGAATAACTTCAGCTGGATTGTCCGTTTTGTTGATGGTTCATTCAGAGCACGTAATACTTTTGGTTTGGTGTGCCCACCGCTTACGTCCAGTGGCAACGTTCGCTTCTACACGCGTCTATCCTTCGCTGCGAGCGAGCCCGCGACTTCTGCTGAGCGTATCTGTTCCGACATGGAGGCTTCTTCTGCGAGCAATTCCGCCAAAAAAAGCGACAATTGGTAAATTTGGACCACGCGCGTATGTATCGAACCCACAGGGCTCGTTCTAAAGAGGGTCACGCTGTGGGTTAGTAGCCATTCTTGTCAACGGTAGGACTCAAAACAAGAATTGGCTCTGCCAGACAGGATTTATCTGTGTTGAATATCAATTTGTTAATAATCAGAATTTTTTCCAGGTGCGCACAAGGTCCTTCTGGTTGGTTGCAAAATTTTGCATAATTTTGAATCACATTGTGAATTTGTAAACGCGCTGTTCAAAAGAGAATTTCTACTGCGACATATACTGTCTGCACAAAAACTGTTTTCTTTCTACAGTTCTTTAAAAACGCATTTTGCTGTATACAAATGGTTTTGTGCGTAACTTTTGAACAACGCAATAGATACATGTAGAGGAAGTTCAAGTTAGACTGACATGTGTTTAAGATTTCATCAAAATCGCTGCATCAACCCTTAAACAAAAGGTGCAGTCGAGTCCAGGCCACCCTGTATGGTGGCTAGTTGGCAACTGGTAGCTGAGTGGACGAGGGTGTCGTTTCACCCTGCACTCGTGATCGATAAGGAATTCAACCTTCACGACGGTGCCACTGAGTTACAAATTACCTTGGGCAAGGAATGAACGCTGTCACTGCTTGGACGACTTGCATTGCATTGTAAATTTCTGCTAGTCACGAGTATTTGAGGTGAGGGTAGTGGCCCAGCGTATTTTTCTTGTTGTTGGATTAGGGGCAAAGCTAGAAGGCTGTCAATGACACATATAGCATACCCTTCTCCATGACGCCTTCCCGTCTACAGCCATATGATTAGCCAAAGACCTTTGAAAGAACGCCATCTATGTACAATCTAGGGCAGCGACGGAACGGGAAAATCCATCGATAGAGAAGTCCTTGGTCTAGTGGGTTTATTGGCCCAGCGTAACTGTTGTGTGATACTGGTCGTTTGTGGCTCTGGTACTACACAGAAAAGCTGTAGTCAGTAACTGCAACATTTATTACCTGAGGAGCGTCGTCCATCCACCTCCATGCGAATCCATATTGCAGAATGCCTGCGTCTGATAAAATGCAAATCTTTTTGGCGAGTACCGCGTCGCTATGGAATATTCGCCACTTGTCGCAAAACCAGCTCGTGTGTGCCACTGGCCGCAGTCTTCGTACATCAGACCGGTCGAACGGTTGCCTGTCGCATGCGTGCTTGCTTTCTTGGGCTACACTGCTGACTGTGGCTACATATACCTACAAGCTGTAAACTCTATGATTAGCCTCCCCTTCATATTTAGCCCCTTATGATCATACACTCCCCAAGACCACATTGAGTATATTAGCGCCCCACCCCCTGTAGGTATACTGTATCTTTGACCTGATGAAAAACTGTGGTAACTGCAGGACTACCAAAAATTTGGCATTGTCCTCCTCCCCCCCCCCCTATAATTATACGCCCTCCTAAGACCACTTTGAGTTTATACGACCCACTCCCCCCCTATAATTACGCCCCCTCCCTCAATGGACCATCGTCTAAAAAGCAAAATGTTCTATGTCTGGGTGTATGTATGGTCGTGTATGTATGTGTATGGTGGACGGATCAGCAGGCGACGCAGGGGCTGAGAGCGTCCGCGCGCGGCGCTATATACTCTCAAACGGCCTAATGTGTATGGTTGTACATGAT
The DNA here is from genome assembly GCA_030248085.1 of Paralinhomoeus sp. GSCO2_6. NCBI lineage: Eukaryota > Metazoa > Nematoda > Chromadorea > Monhysterida > Linhomoeidae > Paralinhomoeus > Paralinhomoeus sp. GSCO2_6. Next base: position 18,711 of record JASAMY010001803.1, read on the forward strand.
GTATCTGGATAAGACTGTGTTAGAGTGTGTTAGAGTGTACCGGCGTATGTGAGTCACACATCGACCAGCTCCAGTTTATGAGCCCCACTATAATTACCGCCCCCTATAATCATACACCCTCCTATGGCTCGAAAGAAACAATTAGATCTGGGGCTGGGGGGCCAATCATTGGGTTTATTTTACAGTAGGTACAGCGCAAAAGAGATTACCGGATCTCCAGAAGCTGCAGAGACCCAGTCCCGGCCTGTGGACGCAGTGGTTCATGGTGCTCAGCGCGTAGAATCGGTGTCCCAGCTCGGCGTACTCCTCGCCCGGCTCGACGGTGATTCCCTCGCAAAAGTTGGGACCGTTGTTCTTGTCCCGGAGGCTGTTGCAGAGGTCGGTGGCCACTTGAGACGTGTGGTAGAGGGTCGTATGAAGAACGTAGTATTTGCTGTAGTTGCCGGAAGAGAGGACGAACTCCTCATTGGGACCACGGCAGTCGACGTCGCACCGAGACGTCCAAGTCGTTCCCCCGTTCGATGGCGATGCCGGCCTCGCTGCATTGCGACCAGCGCCCAGGGTGTTTACAAAGAACGTGCGTGCGCTTAGTACAGGGCGTTTTATATATATATAAAGGGTGTTTTTTTTTAAATTATCACATTTCTTTTTTGAATAACTTTTGTTTCTTTTGTCGGATTGTTATCAAATTTGGAACACTTATACTCAGGACTTTGGGATTTTGTCTGAAAAAAAGAATCGTCGAATTCGGGTGAGGATTTCGAGAGTTATGGCGCTCCAAATCAGATGTCGCTTTTTGGGCAGATTTTACAAACTAGACCGTTTGTATCGTAATTATCCAGTACTGTATGGCAAATTTCAAACGCCAAACTTTTCTTTTGGCTGGCGCAGCTCGTCTAATACGGTCGGCGAACAGTATTCTCTGCTGCTGCTCGACTGAAACCGCCCCCTCTCCATCCGCCCTCCCCCACTCCGTACCATCCCAATGGCCCAGGGTGTGTGCCATGTGAAATCTGCCCAAAAAGCGACATCTGATTTGGAGCGCCATAACTCTCGAAATCCTCAACCGAATTCGACGATTCTTTTGTCAGACAAAATACCAAAGTCTTGAGTATAAGTGTTCCAAATTTGATAACAATCCGACAGAAGAAACAAAAGTTATTCAAAAAAGAAATGTGATAATTAAAAAAAACACCCTATATATATATTCTACCCCCCTACAGCTAGTTCCAGTGAACCGATTGGGTTAAAATTTTGCAGACATATACCCCCAGTGGCTGCGAATTGGAATTCCAAGTTTCGTTGATTTTCATGCAGGGGCTACTGTTTGTTTTTTTTTAAAACGCCTCCGAAAACGCTAAGATGTTTTGGATTTGATCACGTTTCAGTCGAGAAAATTGCGAAAAACTATCACTGCTTGGTCACCATAATGCTGTGCTGGAAGGGCTGGAGACTGACACGAACTAGTTTGATAGGCTGCTCACCTACATGTCAAAGCAATTCGAGCACGTTTCGCAGGCCAATGGGGGTCACGCAGAATATATCGCGCTGTTGTTTTGTTGTTGCCTCGCGTAATGACAGTGTTGGTGAAAGTTTTCTCAAAAACTTTGGACAAATATAACTAGACCAACTGGTAACACTTTTTGGCAATTTTCTCAATTAAAACCTGATTGGATCCAAAACATCTTTGCATTTTCGGAATCAGCTCGAAGAGCCGCGTCGAACTGTGTTAAAACTTTAATATTTTAAAATAGTCAAAAAATTTCGATATTTTTAAGAATTGTATTAATGAGTAGCCCCTGCATTAAAATCGACAAAACTTGGTATTCCAATTCGCAGCCACAGGGGTTTATATGCCGGTTCAATGGAACTGGTTGTAGGGGGGGGGGGTGGGTGGGTGGAATATATACCTATACAGGGTGTCCCGCCCTCCTGTCGCACCTTTTGTCAAAGCATAACTCGGGTCTGGGAGAACCGATTTGAACCAAATTTCAAGCACTTATAGCAAGTAGTCCAACTTAGGTTTTCGCATAGTTTTAAGCAAATTGGCTGCACCATTTCAAAGTTACACCGTTGCAAGCAAATTGTTGCGTTTTTTATATTGTTTTGTCTTTCTTATTTCTAAGACCTGTTTTTGGTAAAACGTCAAGCCACCAATTTACATGAGACATGCGGGCCTTTCTTGTTAAACGGCTTCATAAGGTACATATTGAAGAAAAAAAACAATCAGTAGGTTTAAAGTTGAATATCCCTTACCAAAGTTGCCAATGAGGAACCGTTGCAGCGACTGTAAAATGAGTTGAAGAAACCGGCTCTGTGGGCGCTCATCCTCATAGAATGCGAAAACCAGCAAGAACTGGCTCTACTGTGCAACACATGTTGCAGCGACGCGTGCGAAACCGCCAAAATGTCAACTCATCAGCTGTTGCCTCTCTGGTTGGCCTCGCCGCAGAAAAATATCGCCTCGTCCACTTGACAACGTGTAACTTCGAAACGGTACAGCCGATTTGGTTGAAACTTAGCAAAACCCTAAGTTGAACTACTTGCTATAAGTGCTTAAAATTTGGTTCGCATCGGTTCTCCCAGACCAGAGTTATGCTTTGACAAAAGGTGCGACAGGAGGGCGGGACACCCTGTATATATGTATTATATATATATATATATATATGAAACACCCTGTGGTACCAAAAGTTCTTTTAGAAAAAAATATGACCTTGATTAGTATATGAAGCACACTTGGAGACCAGATGCATGTGAGACCGTCGCAGTACTCGTGTTCGCCATTTTGTTTAGAAAGAATATCGTTGTGATTGCGCATTGGTTTGGGGCCCGCACCGTGAGTTGTGGGTCGGAGGAGCATGAGCGCTGAGCGCAGCGGGAGCGCGTGCCAGCGCTTCCAGTGCATTCCCGTCGCGTTGTCGGCGAGGAGGCTGTCGCAAGTGTTTGGAATGTCGCCCGTGAGCTTCGCGTCGTAACAGCCCTCTTCTTTGTACCACCAGCCTCTGCAACATGCTGGTTAGTAGGGGAAAGTGCAATAGGAAATGGTCTCCGAACGTTTGCCACGTTGACCAAGGCGCGAATTCCGCCTAACTGACCCTGCCTCAACTCTCGCTAGATACATGCAGCAGCAAAGCATCCCTTACCCATGGAATGTCTGGGCGCAGTTTGTCGAGCCCGAGGCCAAGTTGTTCCGATCGTAGGTGGAGAAGGGCTGACCGTTGTGCGACGCCTCGAGAAAGGAAGTCAGAGAATCGCCCAGCGACCCAGCAGCAAAACCGTTCAGGTGCAGCGCGTAGTTGGTCGACGCGTTGCCGATCTGCAGACATTGGGGTTGGGCTGAGCAATCGCACAATCACAGTTGCATTGTACAATCTTCGCTGGCATGCTAGCACGCCCACTGCTAGTGCAGCGCATGTTTGTAGATTACGCAGTGCAGGCGGGAGCACAGACGCTCACAACACCAGCAGCGAGTAATCGGCTTGAGGCACTCACGTAGAATCCCCCGTACTCGATGGTCCTGCGCTCTCCGGCGCAGTCGACGAGCTCGAGACGCAGCGTGTTCTTGGGCTCTCCGTTGTCGCCGAGCCATACGCGCGTCGTCAGCTGATGGAGGCGCTCCAGGCCCAGCCAGTAGTCGCCCGTAGACGCGCTCCCAAACCCCGCCACGTACGACGCCCAGTCGCGATTCGTTTCGAATGACGCGTCGACGTGGCTGAAAGGGAATTCCGTACGCAAACTACCTAAATTGCCCCTGGGCTAGAATTGTTTGTTTGGACCGACGCACCGGTAAAACTCAGTCCATCCCTTCTGAGAACTGGCCATGTCACAATGAACAACTGCCGTTGTGTTGTCGGGTAGCAGGATCGTGTACAGGCCCGTCTTGAAGTAAGACTGGTTCCTCTCCACGTATTCCAGACAGGTCGCGGCCAGTTCTTCCACGTTTAGTTCGAAATACGGCTCGTCTGTAAGCTATTGCGTTGTAGACGCCTGTATGTACATTGTGTATGTCGTAGAAGTATACTGGTGGGAGAACGGTGAGTGCAGGTTCAAAACAGAGAATACCGTAAATGCACCAATACCCCCCCCCCCCTCCAATAGTGCCCCCCTCCAATAGTGTCCCCGGGTATGGCAAGGTTGAAATAATAGAGCCTCCCTCCAATAGTGCCCCCGGGGGTAAGGGGGTATGTTGTGCCATGTGCCTTTTATAGGCAAAAATATAGTAGTAGGTACATTTATATCGTGTATACACACTACTACTAACCAATAATAGTGCGTTTCAGCAACTATTAACAGTAAATCAACCCGTTAAATGTGACAAAAGTGATCAAAATCACCGAAGAATCGGCAATTTTGACAGCGAAACTAGCATTACCATTCAAAATTTTTGAGGTTTAAATAATAGAAGCCCCCCTTCAATAGTGCCCCCCCCCTCCAATAGTGCCCCCGGGTAAGGAAGGAGAGGTTGAAAAAATAGTGCCCCCGGGGCACTATTGGAGGATTTACGGTAGGTAGGCAGAAAATGAATGTAAATGCCACTCTTTATAGGGGTGACGTTCCGGTTACCTTGTGGCGTCTCTGGCTGTGTGGAACTGTTGCATTGTATGGACTGCACGGAACCGCCAATTGTAACAAAGTATTCGCCAGTATGAGTCAGATCGGCTTCAGAAAATTCCCCGCAAGTCGTTGGCGCCACACCTATAAACGACAGGTCACTGCGCACACTGCATAGTACGCCGATTTGACTGTTGGTTTCTGGACTTGTGGCTGCAAATACCTACTGAAATGCAAGGTGGCAAACACAGTCGGTCAATGCAACAAAGGTGCAGCAGTGCTCGCTCACGTCCAAGAAGGGCCGCGGGCCGAATCATGACGACGGCTGAGCTGAGGGGTTGGAGCGTTTCATTTGGAAACGTGCCCCAAGTGGGCTGGAAGCCGTCGCCGTTGTCACAGCTCGAGAGGAACTTGCCCGTGAGTCGCGCTCTGGGGCAACGGGCTCGCCACCAGCCACTGCAAGCGAACGACAATGCACACACGACACACGGTATGTACAGGCACAGGTACACATGCATACACAGGCGCGCACTGCGTCACGCGTGGCTTTTGAGCGTTTTTGAGCTTATTTTGTCGCATGCCAATGTCTCGAGCCCACAATACCGTGCAGAAAGACCCGTCCGCAGCGCAAGCTGTACGACTCACAAGCTGCGACTCTCAACACTCTCGACGCAACTGGCGTTGTAGTCCGCTGGATCGTAAGAGTCCGTCGCCGTGAAGCGCAGACTGGAGACGCCAGAGCCGCCGATGCCCTCCTCCAGCAGTGCATCCTCCACTGAGCCCCAACGCGAGGCGTTCAGCAGCAGCTGGTAACCGCTCGACGCGTTCAACACCTTGGTGAATTTGAGTGCGGCTGATCAATTACCGTACAATGTACCCTAGTAGCACTATCTATGAAAGACTACGCTCATTTGGCAACCTGCGCTGACGTCAAGCAAGCGCCAAGCAATTGTGCATGGCTTCCACACGTACCTATACATGTTACATACACGCTGCGCTGCATTTCACAAATTGCATCGCACCTCGGCGCTGGCGTACTGTACGAAGCGACGTTGTCCCAGGCAGTTGGTGAGGACGACGCGTAGCCGCTGCGGTTCGGCGGTCGAAATGTTGTGCATCGTCTCGAGTCCCAGCCAGTGGTCACCGTATGCGTTCCCGAAGCCTTCCACGTACGCGCTCTCGTTCCTCACGAACTCCGCCGTGCCGGCCACCACTCTGAAATAATGAAAGTTTCTAATTAACTCGTCTCCCCGCACGCACGGAACGCGCACACGCACGCGCGCACGCATGCACGCCAAGCACGCCAAGCACGCACGCACGCACGCACGCACGCACGCACGCACGCACGCACGCACGCACGCACGCCTGCACGCACGCACGCCCGCACGCACGCACGCACGCACGCACGCACGCACGCACGCACGTCAAGCACACCAACAATGCACAAAGCTGCAGCTTGGAATGTATTGGATGCATGAGCTGTTCACCTGGAGACTGCGGTCCAGCCTCCGCCATCGGTGTCCATGTCGCACCAGACTTCCTTGACCGTGCCGTCCTCAGCCGAGGAGATGGCGTAGACGCCCGAGTGCGCGAAGCCCGCCGACAGCCACGCCGCGCAGTCCACCTTCGCGTCCGGTGACGGCGCCTGAGGGGTTGCTGAAATCAGGTGGCCTTTCATTACCGCATACCATTGACATTGCATCGGAAGCCACAGAAGGAACAGCACAAGGATACAGCGAACGTTTCTTGTAAGTTTTGTGGTGCAATAATAATCAACGCATTCAGAAGCACGCACCTCTGCAAACGAGCGGCATTTCGTCGCTGCAGTTCCTTCGGTGCCACGGGCCCTCTGTACTAGCGGCGTAGCACATTTCGTGTGTGTCTGAACCGAAATTGTTGTACCGTACATTCTATTGTGTTGAGAGTGAGACCACTCAAAACTCCGCTGCTTGCCAAAGTTTGAATAGTCGAGCGTTGTGTTGTCGAGCCACGCGTCTCCGTCAATGCCGAGCAGCACTGTTGCATTTCTCGCGTAAAGTTCTGCAACGTTGCGAGAATTCCGTCCGCCTTATGATGTTGTCCGTTTCAACGGAGAAATGCAATGTACCCAACTCCCGTATTACCGTAGCAAACCTGCAAAGTACTGGTTCTCCGCCGCCGAGTGTATGGACGCCACGCTCGTTCTATTGGCCAGCTCAGGGGTGCTGGAGCAATTCGCGAGACCCATCTCCTCGTGCGTGGTCTGGTTCTGCGAGCTGCGGTAGCAAGAATGGGTCAGCGGGTAAAAGGCCCACGACTCGTCGGGACAGAGGGCCGACACTGAAAGCCGGTCGGAGTCGCGGCCGTCGCACACGCACACACTGGGTCTCAGACCGTATTTCTTGCAGACGAACGGCAGAGGGGTGGCACGGTCCAGCGCAAGCCAGCCTCCCAGGGCCGCTCCCGCGTAGGCGACCGCCGCCGCCTCTGTGGAGACGGGCAATGCGCCCTGCCAGTTCTGCCAGGCCACAGGGTGGCCATCGAGCCAGCTCGAAAATGCCGGGCCCTGCACTCCGACGTAGAAGTTGCCCGGAGAAGCGGCTGCTTCCCCGGCGACGAGATCTGTACAAAACGCCGCTCCGCCCCCGCTCTTTCAGACACTTTCTCAAACGGTCCCAATGCTTGCGCATGCAGTGCTCCTCCACACGAAATTCTGCGGCATTCCAGTTTTAAAACGTCCGCTTTATAACGATGCACAGAATATTGCCGCTACCCTTTGGTGTAGAGTTGCAAGATGCACATTATGTGTAACTGCGTAGATACAGTAAGAACACTATTGCGAATCGTTCTAGCATACAGTACGTACTTGTAACAAAGTCGTTTTCCTCTGCCGATAATAGAGAGGCCAGAAAGGCTCCATAGCCGCCCGCTCTGCACTCGGCAGCGGCGTCCTCAAAGGCTAGAAGGCTGGTGACCACCCGGTAGCAGGCGTGAAACTGCTCTTCGAACACAAAACCAGCCGGGCATGCACTGCCTGTAAGAGGTCAGCAGCACTTGCTTTTTGTTTCGAATGTACTTACCGGTAAACAGTATTGTAGCGTGTGTCGTCTACGCCTTTGCATGTGTGCAACCCCATCAAGGACACCTACAGACGGGGGTATGTACCTACTGCGAATTGCCAGTAAACAAAATTTGTCATTTCTTTTCTATAGCTGTACCTAGGCAAGTGTGTGTGTCCGAGCTTATGTACTGTACAGATTTGCGTCGTGTTGTACTCCTTACCCATGGCTCGCCGAAGGCTGATTGCCGCGGCCAGCAGCCAGAGAAGTTTTCTACCGTACTCACACATTGTGTATTCAAGCCGGTTCTTCGCACACCGGTCGTCAGCAGCGCTATGCAGAACGTTGAGAAACTAGCGCGCTTCGTACTTTCTATGCCTGTCCAATGTCGTTGGTTTTCGCTCGAACGAGCCACACAAGCCGGCAGGGTTCAGTTGACCGGATCCATTTTCCGAGCCCACTGGGGCGGGGGCGCAGAAGGCAAACGAACTAAGTGTGTCACGCGGACCCGGCAAATCATACTCGAGCTCGCTAACCTCCGCCAGTCGCCATGGGCATATTCCAGTGGTTTTGCATAGTCGCATTTGCTCGCTCTCGCGTGGTCAGGGAACAAACGGCCGGAAAGACGCCCTTGCAACGTACCAACGGCACATATATGCGAAGGGGTGCGCGTCTGAACGTCCGAAGCTTTGAAAAAAAATCAGAAAAGTCAAATACAATGCGACAAAAATTGGAAACTGATTCACTACGGATTTTGTGTTGGAAAAAACATTTTTGGTATGTGGTTGGTAGGTAGGTACCAAATTACCCTATAGATACCTAGGTACAGGCCTCAGTAAAAAAAAATTATTTTTGTTTTAAGTTTTTTTTTTATTTTATTTTGCCCATGCCTGCCTAGCCTGCCTAGGTATACCACAATTTATGAATAAAAAATCTGCTTTGCTAAGGTTTTTAATGAGTGTAAAAAGCATTGAAAAATTGTCATAGACGTAGTAAAAAAGTGGTTTCGCGGCAGCCAATTAAATGCGTATACGGTACATGCGCGTGTTACCGGTATTGTATATGCGCTTGTGTCGACTAATGGACCGCTTTTTACAAAAATGCACAGCCAATGTACATCTAGCGCTGGCTGCATTTGGAGCCGTTTGTTCAGATCGGCCGCTGCTTGTCGTGCACTAGGTATGTTCACTACGAATGGGCAATGACATGTTGCTACGCGCTCTGCTGCTACCGTCAATTGGTGAATAAACATCAACTTCCGTTTCAAAACGAGTTTTGAAACGCTAAGCGTATCAAACGTTTCACATGTTATAATTAGTGTGGCGCCGCCACCATCACTGGAGACGATATTCAGGGTGAATCGGCTTTGACGTCGGCGTTAACTGTCTGCTGATTGCCCTTTCTGGTGATGGCAGGGCAAAACTCTCTCCGCCTCTTTCAAGTAGCAAGCAGTCGATTCGTCCTGCAACAAAATCGTCACCGTCTGTATTGTTCGTTGATAATGTAAAAAATTGCGCGACGTTAGACTGAGAATTATAACAACAAGACGTCAAAGTATCTTTTTAATCAAGCGCAATCGTTTAATCAAGCGTTTAATAATATTAAGCGGTATTATGCACTTCTTGCAGTACCAAAAAACGTAAAAAAAAACGAACCATGGTTTGTTCAAGGGCAACCGCTGTGATGTGACGCTGTCGGCGGCCTCAAGCCAGACTCGTGCTCTTCACCATGTTGCTGCTGTTCCTGTGCTGCTGCCTCATTGCTATTGAGGAAGCTTCGGCGGCAACGGGGAGTGAGAGTGAGCGAGCGGCATGTGGAGCGCCATGACCAGTCCACACTCCGCAGCAAACACTCGGGCGAATCGCTCTCCACGCCGCGGTTTTTGATGATAGAGTTTAATTGGGATGCTGGGAAATGCCGCGGCAACGTTGAATCAAGATGGCGACACACTGAGCGGCGTCCACAAGCAAAACACGCAGCGTCGCGTGGCCCGCCCACCTTCACCAACGCGCTGCCGCCCATTGGCTATCTAATAGGCCGGGAGGAGCGGAGAGGCACTACACTATAACACGTGAAACGCTTGATACGCACCGCGTTTCGATACGCGTTTTGAATCGAACCGTTTTGAAACAAGATGTTTATTCATCAATTAACTGTACCATGCCCTTGTAGGTCTCGGTAGTACTCGTTTAATTATATTCTGCTGACATTTCCGCCGACTTTAGGGCGATTTCAGTTAGGCACATTTGACATGACTAGAGCGCTAGTTACCTATTTATTTCTGTATGTATCTGTACATGCAACACTAGTTCAGACGCATGTGCAGACCCAGGAAAATGCCATGCCCTACCTGCATCTTCATATCTGATCATTAGTTGTAGTTGGTCTCTTGCATAAATCCTGAATCGAATACCATCTGCGTTGCTGGTCAACGTACAGTTAGAGCTACAGTTGGACAACAATTCCAACAGCGTTGTAGAAAATGCACTCCCCATCTTGGACGAGGGCAGCTGCTGCTGTAAGGAAGAAATATCTGTATTTATTGAAAGGAGGTCTACCAGATTTATAAGCTAGGTGCTGCCAGGTGGGAAGCTAATAAGCTAAACGGGTTTCCCAGAGAAGACCTACACTGTACCTACTCTGTGTCAGTAGTGTACTTTTACGGGGAGTTGTTGAATAGAGTGTTGAATTAACAGTGCATGCGTAGTGAGTCACTTTTGTTCAGTTGTTCGGTTTACTGTTGGGCGCGCGTTTGTCGCAGGGCCACGTCATCAGCGTCCCGTACTGCAAGAGAGGAGAAGTGAGGGAGTGGCGACCGTTTCTGCTCGTTGCTTGAGCCGAAAGAATCGATTGATCTGACGATGTTGATCGGGTAATCTCGAGCGATGTGCGCCTTTCTCTTAGGTGTGCGCCAACTGGCACTACATGGGGCCGGGCCAGCATTCGGACGGACGAGGCGACCTACTCTTCCGCGGCAGACAGTCCTGCGTGTGCGGCGGAGACGGCAGCGGTGAGGCGACACCGCAAATTCTCAAATTGTGCTATTGTTTTAACCTTCGACTCCCCAGGAGGTGTGAATTACACACGCAGCGTGCATTTTTTGCGAAAATTGAATACCGTACGGTATACATGTGCGTGCATGAGAGTGGAATCTCTTCGGTCTCAATGTTTCGTGCGCAACCGCAGAATCGTTCCACGGGGGCTGCGGCTCGATGAAGGTCGCGCAGCGTCGAGGCGAGGCACCGACTCTAGTCAAGATGCTTCCCAAGAGCTCAAGCGCTGTAGTTCAGCTATCCAATGAGGCCTTCGTGGAGCTGAACAAGCCTGTCATCGAAGACGTTTACTGCGACGCGTGGACCGGACCTCCCGCTCGCTCCCTCCCCACCTTGACGGAGCTGGAAGTCGCGTCGAGATTCGTGTCCAACGACGCACACTGGCAGGTCAGGGCACGCACGCACGCACGCACGCACGCACGCACATCGAGCCGGGTCAGGACAACGAGAGCGCTGGCACGCACTGCGGCAAGGTCGAGGTCTGCCTCTTCGACATGTGCGGCGTGTGCCGACGTCGCTTCTGCACGGAGGCCGCCAAGTTCTTGACCTACTGCCGCCATGAAGCGGCCAGCTACGTCAACCATCCGGACTCCATGTGCCTGTTCAACCGCAAGTTCAAGAACACGTTCAAAAAGTACCTCTGCACGGACGCCCAGGACATCGAGGCCAATAAGAGACTCATGGAGAGCTAGGGATGCTAGGATGTACCGAACTACCGTATAACCTTCAACTAGTCCCCCGCACTGAAAATTACACCCCACTGGGAGCCCTTGAGATACCTATTAGCCCGTCCCAGCCCTCTGCAGTCCGAATAAACAATTAGCTCCAAATGGATAATTAGAGGTTTGCGGTGCGTACAACGTACGTATGTACCTAGGAAGCTATCGAATATACTGTTTGACATGTGCGACTTGAACAGGTGGTGATGGATCCAATTGGGAGGTTACATTAGTTATGGAAGGGTGACCCGGCTGTCAAAGGAAATACATTTGTCGAAGCGACGACAAGAAGTGAGGAAGGAATATTAAAAGTCACCACATGTTTCCGCCCAAGAACCCCAAAGCTGTCGGACATTTTGGTTGCTAGAGTCACTACACAGTCACCACTAGTCACTGCTAGTCACTCATTTGGTAGTTGGAAAGGATGTTACTTTCTAGGGTGCAGAGTAGAATGATAGTTGGTGACGGCGTTTCTCTATGTACCTATGTAGGGTGATTTAGAGCGGAGGGGTCGTATATACAGATTTCATGACATACCGAAAATTCTGCAAGGATTCAGTGCACTTTTTTTCGGAAACTTTTTTTGTGGTGCGACATTTGATATGCATCGCCAGAGGGGAAGGTGTGTAGCTGCAGAGTTCACCAATTCTTTTTGTTCGACAATAGGAGAGACCCATCCCCACAGTAAATTCTACAAGTCGGGGATGCTTCACCGCACCACCACGTTTACTGTTTCATGGTGAATCGTGACACACATCTTCAGAGCGTCGAGTGCTGGGATACATACTTTTGTTTCAATATTCACCAGATCTTCAACTCTGCTACAGTAGACTGTAGGTAACTAACTATATGTACATACCTAACTACCTATCCTGGCTAGCCTAACCATGACCATCCGAACTCTAGACGCTTGGCTATGCTGTCACCTTGCAATATCCATGGGTATTTACATTTGAGAGATTTTTTTCCTGGATTCTTCAAATCATTAATCCTGGCTAATGCAGTAGTACTAGTGGCTCATATTAGTTAGCGTGGCACCATGGATCCCTACACAAGTAGAGACAGGAGCACAGCGTGACTCATTCTTGGATGCCCAATGCCATTGTCAGCCTCGCAGCTGAGTGGACGACCAACCATCTGGGGCTGCAGAGGCAATGTCTCACCATAGGCTATTACAACGCCACTTTGGTACCAAGTGATCTGCTTCACTGCTGGATTGGCGTCGGCATGACATCTGAACACGAGCTGTGACGGTCGCGCGAGTACATACATGCAAGTGCAATTTCTCACTTCAAGAACTTGAGTCCATTCGTACTGCTGATGCCACCGCCGGTGCAAGACATGGCAAACTCAAACTTTTCTCTATGGCTCGATTCGTCACTACTACCATTGCTACCAGCCACAATCTTTGGCCTTTCCGAGTAGTCAATGAAAATTCCCGCCTAAATGCAAACGTTCGAGACTTGTATTGAGCCATCCAGACAGTTACATAGTCTTCTTACAAATGCGCTGCCACAATGGCCGCTGATCGCGTCGCCTTGTTCGTCTGGGTGACAGGATCTCGCGCACTTCAACAGCTTTCCATTCATGACATGTTCGGGGGTGAAGTTGGCCAGTTTGATTGCCTGCAAAGTTCATCTCATTCCACTCCATACAAGTGTGTCAAAGAATGCGACCGCCAACCCTCAACGTATACCTGAAATGGCTTAGACTCTTCCGCGACTTGGGTCACCTTCCGAAGGTCCGCGTTGGTCTTAATGTTGTTCAAACAGTCAACGCATTCAAACTTCAGTTCCACTTCGGCAAAGTCGTGTCCGGAGCTCGTGTAGACGCAGAAGACTGACTGAGTGGCTTGTCCGTACTGGGAAACGTGTGCAGATCGCAGAAAAAAAATGAAATGACATCGTTTCTTTGAATATTCGCGTCCCTTTATTAAAACGTTGGTAAAAGCGCAGTTTCACAGGAAGAGTAGTGCATGCATGCAAGCAGATTGGTTGTATTTTGGGCAGGCTCCTACGTGGACTCTGTACATTGTGTAGTAGCTGCATTTTTGAAAAAGTGGCACCCATGTTTTAATGTTGAGCACACACAATGTGCCTACCGGCTCTCGTGGCAGGGACTTCAGCACCCACACACACACCACGTTGGGTGCTGGCATATTTGACAACTGGCTATCCTCAATGGACTCGTGCTCACACGACTCGGTTCAGTTGCTCTGCACACGCTCCCTGGTTCCAGGTCAGCCGTTTCTGGTGAACTGAAGTGTCGCTTGCGCTGGTGGTGGTGATCACCAGTTTTGACGGCTCGGCTAGGTCCTTTTCGAGGTCCAACTCCAAGAGAGGTCTGCCCGCGACACTTTCCGTAGTCTGACAGGACGTGGCAGAGGCCGATGACAGGCGGAAAAAGAATAGTTCGCGGCGCTGCTGAAGAAACTGCAAGAAGGGTCGGAAGCGAGTGTCGCAGTCGGGGTGTCGGCATGTGTCGAACTGTCCAGTAAGACCTTCGATTGCCTTCCCCCCCCCCACCCGAACTGAAAATTACACCACTTCCTCTGGGAGCCCTTGAGATATTAGCCTCATCCAAGCCCTTTGCAGTCCAAATAAAGCTATTAGCCCGACCTGTCTAATTAGATGGTTTACGGTAAGTTTGCGCATGTAGAAAGCTATCGAATAAACTGTTTGACCTGTGTGACTGGAACAGGCGATGACGGATTTAATTGGGAGATTAGGTGTCGGTTACCCGGCTGTCAAAGGAAAGACTTTCGACGAAGCGAGGGCAAGTTAGGACCATTGAGCACCACACGTTGCGCCCACGAACCCCAAAAGCTTGTCGAGCCATGAGTCTCTGGCCCCTCCGTCTTCTCTATTTACTGCAGTGTAGCCTTCGTCTTTGTGTGTGTGCGTCGTTGGTGTACGCCAGTGCGTCGCCGTGGCAGCTGGCCAGAAAGACAGGCAGCGAGGCAGAGAGCAAGTGGGGACGTTTTACCCTCTTTTGTGTGTACACTGTACAGGCCTCTCTCCGCTACCATTCTCCCCTCAACCATCACCGACTTTGGGGCCTTTCTCTAGCGTGGGAGCGAGCGTTGCCAGTGTAGTGCGCGCGTCGTGTAAAAGGTTGCCCTTACACTATAACTTTTGGGGATTTTGTCTGAAAAAGAAATCGTTCAATTCGGTTGAGGATTTCGAGAGTTATGGCGCTTGAAATCAGATGTCTCGTTTTGGGCAGATTTTACAAGCTACAATCGTGACTATCCAGTAATGTATGCCAAATTTCAAACACCAAACGTTCGTGTTAGCAGTGTTCCTCTGCTTTGCCGACTCATAAAAGAGACGCTGTCCAGGGATCGCCACGTGGAGGCGCAGAGTAGGATTTGAACCCCTTTGAGGTGGTCTGGAAGCGGGCCATTGGGTTGGTAATGGAGTGGGGCCTGTGGGGGTAGGGCGGATAGAGTGGAGAGGAATCGGTTTCAGTCGAGCAGCAGTAGAGAGAGAATGCTGTGCGCTGACCATATTGGACGAACTGGCGCCAACTAAAAGCAAAGTTTAGCGTTTGAATTTTGGCATACAGTACTGGACGGAATAGGACAACTCGCCGACGCCAATTCGCCGACAGATGTAACTCGCCGCCGGGACAACTCGCCGCCGCCTGTCAGATTGCATCTCTGACAGTGCCAATGCATAGGCTTACCCGCATTAAAGCAGCAGTGAGGGGGGGGGGGGGGGGGGGGGGGGGGCGGGTTGGCTTGCAGTACGATGGGCGGACGGACGCCCAGAAAGACCTCCACCACACCAACTTCGCCGAGGCTGCCAACCGCAGCATTTTAATTAAAAAAATGAACACTTTTTTATTACATCCCTGTTCACCAATTCCTTTTTTTGACGAAATGAGAGACCCATGCCACAGAAAATTCGGCAAGTTGGGGATGCTTCAGCAATTTTTACAGTCACCACGTTCACTGTTCTAGTGAATCGTGACACACGTTTTCTGCTCGTCGAGTGCTGGGATACTTTCTAGTGATGGCAACCTACCTAGCTAGGTTACCTACCTAGTAGGTTACCCAGCCTTTTTTCGGCCTAGGTAACCTAACCTAACCTATACCTAGCGCGAAAATCGAGCTACCTGTACCTAACCTACCTACCTAGATTTTGCCGTTACCTACTAGGTTACCTACCTAAGCTAAAATTTATTGAGTCAAATAATGGATATGTGCAAACAGAAACATTTTGCTGACACCAGTAGGCCAACGTGGTCATTGTTTACATTTGCGGCATTGCGGCGGTGGGATTTGATTGGTTGTTGTAGCTACGTTGGCAAGAAGATCACTTCTTTGTCCACTGTGTCTCTGACGACACTTGCGATATTCGTGTACATTGTAGTCCATTGGACGTCTACAGAATCTAAATAGTTTTACTTTGCGAATGCTCCTCAAGAACACCTACTGAATCGGTCCGTGGGCGGGTGGGTGACTCGAGACCAGACCCTCAAACTTGACGTGATAGATGGTACAGTACAGTGCTAGCGCGGCGCTAAAGGCCGATTTCCAATTAACCGGCTTCCGGCATCCGGCACCGGCGTCCGGCATCCGGCATCCGACACGTCAAACGCTTCGATTTCCAATTGTCCGGCTTTTCCGGACGGAGAGCTTCATACGCACGGGTCTCGTGCCGAATTCTTATAAGAAAGTTACGGTACCAATTAGAATATTTTAACTGGCAGTGCACAGCGCTGGATTTCGCGTTGTTTTACAGCAATCTAGACAATTTTACAACAAAGGAAATGCAGCGCTTATTATGCGGATAGTGTGCAAACGCCGCAAAGCTACGAACAAAAAACATTCGCTTTCCCTGCTCTTTTCTCTTTTGTCAACCAACGGCGGCCAGCCAGTCGATAGCAAAACCGGCGGCACACAACAGACAACAAGTACCGGTCTCAACGAAACTACATTTATCGCGGATCACGTAGATAAATAAATTGAGCGGCGATTGGAAAGCTCATCAAAACACAAGTCATAATTCCAGCGAGGAGAATATACTTCAGCAGCTGCTAGCTGACCGCTGGCGAGCGGCGGCGCTGAAGGCGTAGACGCTGAGCCCGGCTCCACCGCCTTGCTGCTGCCGCCGCCATTTCCCAGACTCGTAGCGACTGTTTTGTGAGAGGCGCCGTCAGCAGCGTGGACCGCGAAGCCGCCTCGCACGCAGTGGCGGCGGTGCCGCGGCGTTTCGGTTTCGTTTCATCTTCTTCTGCTGAACACTGGGCCGGGCGAGAGCGCCCGCGTCAGCGACAGAGTGCCATAGCCGTTTGCTTTCTCTACTATTGTTCTCGACCGTTGTTGAGCTACTTTTTTTATAAAAAGAATTGAGAGTTACAAGTTAAAAGAACCTGCTACACTTAACATTAAAATCGGCGTTTAAACAATGCGGCCAGTACTGTACTGCATGCAATCCGTACGAGACCCGCGGCTCGCCGCCGGTTTGAAAGCTTGCCGTACGGCAAAAGATGAAAGTTGGCCATGTCTGTCCGGCATCCGGCGGCCGGCTTCCGGCGTCCGGCAAGACCCGATTTCCAATTGTCCGGCATCCGATTTACGGCCGCCGGATGCCGGAAGCCGGACAATTGGAAATCGGCCTTAAGTCGCGAGCTGCTGCTAGAGGCGCGACTTTCTCGACGCTGCGCGCCTCGCCCCTAATGAAAATGCACCAGGCGCGTGTCGGTGTGTTAGTCTGTGCCACTCGCAGCGAACGTACGTGCCAGCGACAATGCGTGCCAGCTATAGTGCATGTCAGCATCTGTTTTGTGCCTGTTGTACGTGTTTTGTGGGTGCGTGCGTACGTGGGTGTGTGCATGTGCTGTGCAGGCGTTCTGAGTTTCAATGGACTCATCCCTATAGTGAACATACGCAAGGTGCGTGTCAATGTGTAAGCAGCAATGTGCGTCAGAGATAGTATTTGCGCATGTCTGTGCGTGCGTGCGTGCTTGCGTCCGTGCGTCCGTGCGTGCGAGCGAGCGCGTGTGCGTGCGTGTGTGCGTGCGTGAGTGAGGCGTGAGTGCGTGCGTGTACACATGCTCAGAGTCCCAATGGGCTGTTCTCTAAAAATGTGGCACTGCAGAAAGGGCGAAGAACATGCATAGGCTATGCTATAAAATGTACCGTATGTGCATTGCACACATGAAGCAGGAAGTGCACATTTGCATGCACTTGGTAAGCACTGCCTATACTCATTAATTTATAAGATTTGTTTCATTCACTGGATGATAACAGCAAACAGCCAGCCAACTTTAACCGAAGCGCCTGAAATCACTGTACTGTGGGCAAGCTTAACGGTTGCATTCTAAATGTGGTGAACACTTTCAAAGTTTAAAGCTGATACTCTTAAAACCTCCTCTAATACTGTCCAGGGTAAAGATAAGTTCACTGCATAGTGCTGGCAAGCTCAGCTCGGAGGATTACACTACATGCAGGCAAAATTGCCTGACACTTGACAGCTTGGAGTTACCTAAGTTACCTACCTATAACCTAAAGAATTTGCCCGATTACCTACCTACCTAGCAGAAAGATCTAGCTTACCTAACCTAACCTACCTAAGGCCTTTTTGCGGCCAATTTTACCTAACCTACCTACCTAAAAATGAGAAACGTCAAAATTGCCATCACTAATACTTTCGCTTCAATGTTCACTGGTACATAGGAAACAATCTACGTGTAGGTAAGCTTCAACTCTGTTCTACCTGTACATATAACTGCCCATCCTGGCTGGCCTAACCATGACTATCCAAACTCTAGACGCTTGGTTATGCTGTCACAGCTTTTGCAATATCCACGTACGTACATTTGAGAAAAATTTTCCTGGATTCTTCTAATCATACATAATCCTGGCTCATGCAGTAGTAGTGGCTCTTATTGGTTAGCTTGCGTGCACCATGGATCCCTACGCATGTAGAGACAGGAGCACGGCGTGACTCATTCTTGGAGGGCCAACGCCATTGTCAGCCTCGCAGCTGAGTGGACGACCAGCCATCTGGGGCTGCAGAGCCAATGTCTCACCATGGGCTATTGCAACGCCACTTTGGTACCAAGTGATCTGCTTCACTGCTGGATTGGCGTCGGCGTGACATCTGAACATGAGTTGATGGTCACACGGTGGTAATGCAAGTGCAATTTCTCACGTCAAAAACTCGTGTCCATTCGTACTGCAGATGCCATCTCCAGTGCAAGACATGGCAAACTCAAACTTTTCTCTATGGCTCGATTCGTCACTTCTACCATTGCTACCAGCCACAATCTTTGGCCTTTCTAAGTATTCAATGAAAATTCCCACCTAAATTCAAAAGTTTGAGACTTGCATTGAGCCATCCAGACAGTTACATGGTCTTCTTACAAATGCGCTGCCACAATGGCCGCTGATGGCGTTGCCTTGTTCTTCCGGGTGACAGGATCTCGTGCACTTCAACAGCTTTCCATTCATGAGATACTCAGGAATGAAGTTGCCCAGTTTGATTGCCTGCAAAGTTCGCTTCCGGCAACTCCGTACAAGTGTGTCAAAGACTGCGACCCCAAACAACCCTCAAACGCCTATAGATACCTGAAATGGCCTCGACTCTTCAGCGACTTGTGTTGCTTTCAGAAGGTCTGCGTTGGTCTCAGTGTTGTTCAAGCAGTCGACGCATTCAAACTTTAGTTCCACTTCTCCAAAGTCGTGTCCAGAACTCGTGTAGACGCAGAAGACTGACTGAGTGGCTTGTCCGTACTGGGGAACGTGTGCAGATCGCAGAAAAAAATGAAATGACATCGTTTCTTTGAATATTCGCGTCCCTTTATTAAAACGTTGGTAAAAGCGCAGTTTCACAAGAAGAGTAGTGCATGCATGCAAGCAGATTGGTTGTATTTTGGGCAGGCTCCTACGTGGACTCTGTACATGGTGTAGTAGCTGCATTTTGGAAAAAGTGGCACCCATGTTTTAATGTTGAGCACACACAATGTGCCTACCGGCTCTCGTGGCAGGGACTTCAGCACCCACACCACGTTGGGTAGTGGCATATTTGACAACTGGCTATCCTCAATGGACTCGTGCTCACACGACTCTGCCCAGTTGCTCTGCACACGCTCCCTGGTTCCAGGTCAGCCGTTTCTGGTGAACTGAAGTGTCGCTTGCGCTGGTGGTGGTGATCAACAGTTTTGGCGGCTCGGCTAGGTCCTTTTCGAGGTCCAACTCCAAGAGAGGTCTGCCCGCGACACTTTCCGGAGTCTGACAGGACGTGGCAGAGGCCGATGACAGGCGGAAAAAGAATAGTTCGCTGCGCTGCTGAAGAAACTGCAAGAAGGGTCGGAAGCGAGTGTCGCAGTGCCATGGATTGTCATACAGTGACAGAACACGAATGCTTGAGAGTCGCGCAAACGACTCCATCGATACCATTCTAAACTGGCAACGAGATGTCCATTAGTGTATAACAATAGCTGATGCCAACAAAATAAACTTTACATTTGTGGAAGTACGAGTAGTGCAGTGGCGTTACCAGATACATTGTAAGTAAGTAAGCATTGTAAGTGCATAATTGTACAAGGATCAGAGCAATACTCTACTCAGAACTGTTCTAAGACAGTGAGAAATATTGTGTTTTCAACCCATTCCTCTGTCAATTCAGCTCAAACTTACTTGAGCTGGTTGGCAGACAGGTCTACTGTATGCAGGTTTGGCGTTTCCTTGAAGGCTCCAGACGCAATGCGCTTTAGCGCTCCGCCTTGCATTTCCAACTCAGTTAAACTCTCCAGTCCTGACAACGATGCGTCGGTCAACTCATTTACTGCAAGGTGCGAAGCATAGAGGACTTTGAGGTTGCCCAGTCCATAAAAGGCTCTGTCCTCAATGGTGGACAGTTGCTCGTTGCCACGGATGTCCAGGATGATCAAGTTGCTCAGTCCACGAAATGTCTCACTGAGGAACTGGCCAAAAAAGTTTTGGGACAAGTCCAGTTTTTGCAACTCCCCCAAGTTGTGAAATTGTCCTGGTGTCAATCTGTCGAGAGAATTGGAGCTCAGCAACAACTGCTCCAGATCTTCTAAATGTGCAGTCAAGTTGGCACTGAAAGACTCCAAATCATTGTCGTCAAGATCGAGAACTTTCAGGCTCTTCAGCTCACTAAAAACGTCAGTTGGAAGCTCCGAAATTCCATTCTGGTGCAGGTCCAAAATTTCCAGGTTTTTTAGTCCCTGGAAGTTGCTCTTGGTTGGTTCAGCGATGGCGTTTCTACCAAGCAGCAGGTTCGCTAGCACTCCGAGCTCTCTGAAGGCCCCATCTTCTATAGTTGTGATTCTGTTGTTGCGAAGGTAAAGGTTGTTCAGCAGGGTTGCGCCCACAAATGAATCTGCATAAAGTGCTTCAATCTTGCTTTCTCTGACGACCAAGTTGGTCAAGTGTCTCAGTTTGCTCAGCGCGTTCTGTGGAATGCGCTCCACGGACGAATTCACAATGCGAATGTCCTCCAAAAGGCTGTTCTCCACATTCAGTGCTGCAAACACTTGAGAGTTCACTTCCGAGTTTTTTGCTTGGAAGAGCTTTAGGTTCGGAGTATTGGCAAACGCTCCTGCCTCGACGGTCTTCAGTGACTCAAGTGTGATGTGCTCCAGCCCGTCCAAGCCTTCGAGATCGCTCTTCTCAATGGCGATTGGTGCCGTGCCATTGGTGACTGTGAGCGCCCGAAGCTTGTGCAGTCTCTTCACAGCAGCCGGCAGCTTGGTGCGATGACAGTCATAAACTATGAGTGTCAGCAGCTGATCTTCGAAGCCCGCAAAGGCATCTTCGTCAATTTCCAAACGGGGCAGCGTTTGGCCAGTCCGGCATTCGTAGCTCAAGTAGATTTCAACCGGCTTTTGAGATAGGTCCTCGAACAGAGTTGCGCCCAGTCTGTTCACCTCGGCGTCGTTGTCTTCAAAGGCAAATTGGTGAAAAACAATTGATGACAGGACCAGACCGTTGTCGGACAAGGCTTGCACCGCTTTGTACAAGCTTTTACTGGTTGCTCCTTCGGCGCACCGGACGTACACCCTTCCCGGATAGTCAGGATCTGGACCGGTGTGCAGAGGCGGTGCTGTTTGATTTATAGCCAGACACATGGTGAAAACCTTCTGGAAAAATTCTGGGGGGTTAGGGGGCGGAGGTGTTGGGTGGGTGTTGAAAAAATAGTAGGGCGCCCAAAGACCCCCCCCCAGCTACAGGTATGTTTGACTCTACCCATGTTTTGTTCTACTATGTAGGTACAAGGTCTCGACCTAAGTCTAACACAACTGTCAGGCCAGCTGGGAGGTTTTTCAGAACCCTGCAGTGGCTGTTGTTCTTCCTGCACACCAGTCCTGGTTCGCAAGTGCACGGCAGTCTGGCCGAGAAGACGCGTTGCACTTCCAGCATCTGGAACGAGGGGCAGTCTCGCATCGTGGGCAGAGATCTTCCAGAAATGTCCAGCGGCTGTCCAGATATTCCAGGGTTTGCGAGGAGTCCAAAAGACAGGACGATCGACAGACAGAAGAAAGCAGGCCGCATCTTGACCGCGCGCTCGTCGATGCAACGGTCTTCTCTAGCGGCACTATGGTTCGTCACAGGTTGTTTTTCGCGAAATAAAACTCGTTGGGAGTGCACTCCAGTGCAATGGAGCAGTGCAATGAGAGGGCCTGTATAGGAAAGGAAAGTTAGGCGTGCCGTGAACAGTGTAACGAGAGGGTCTGCAGGAAAGGATGGCTACTTTTACGTACGTGGGGTCGTTGCGAAATCGAGTGGGGTAGTGCTGCTGCACCGTTGGGTGTGACTCACTGTCTGGGCACGAGCTCCAACCCCTGCGCCACATCTGAGCATGTGCGCACACCTAAACACGTCACCTGATGAGGAACCAGCGTCACTGCACCTCCATAACGTGGCATGGCCAGTGTCGTCTAGGTATAGTGGCAAGTGAACTGGTAGGGCATGTAAAACGCAAGCGGCGTGTGATAAGCGGCAATGGTAATAAGCGAGTTAGCCAATCTCGAGGTGTCGTGCAAATTATTGTACTTTAATTAAGTCAGCTTTATTGCGAGGTAATCAAAGCGAATGTAGAAATTGTTTTGCATGTACGTTGTACTTACGTGCTCGCACTTGCTCGTGCAGCTGCAGCACTGAAATATGGTACACTGCGACGTTCTGTTTAACACCGATCCTACACATTCAATGCACCAAATACACACGTTGCAATGTAATGTATGCAAATCAAAGAAAAGAATGCGCAACGTTGTGTCACCGAATCTCGCGAATTGCAACACAGTCGACCTCTCTACAGTACTCGGAAGCTAATATGAGACAGAGTACACCTTACTTCTTCAATCCATTGTGCATTGTGGACTGTAAATCGTATGCAATGCAGTATTTCAGAATATTTTTGGTGTCTTCTCAGCGACGCAATGTGGCCTCTCTCATTTGCAGTTCGCTAGCAGGTGGTTTGTCTGGAAATGGTATACAGTCACTCCTCCGCTGGTTACGACATACTGTACAAGTACAGTGTCTGACTGACAGTGTACATTGCAGGAACTTCTCATACCCATTCTCATCTGGGCGGGGCTTAGGACGCACATGCATGCTCAATTCTTTGTTAAACACTAGTACAGAAACAGATACGGTACGCAAATAATGTACACCCACTTGCCTTTTACAGCCTAAATTGGCAAGAAAATCGAAAAGTAGGCAATTTTGACGGTATCGTTTGCTCTTTGATGATTGCCCGCACGTTAGCGTTTACCGGTCACAAACTCCCTCCACTGTGTGTCCGGGGGTAGTTCTGAGGTGTACTGAGAACTCGCGGACACAGCACAGTATATGATGTGTTGACTAGGTATACTAAATGTTGGCTTCAGTCCAATTGGACTACCGTACCCGCCGGAAGTCTGTACATCCTGCCTTCGTTGCCTGCGTAGGTGTTGTAGGCGGAGGGCTGGTAGTAGCCGTCCCTCTGCATGGTCGACGTGTACGCCTGGTAGTTGGCCCTGGGAATCGTGGGGTAGACCTGACTGCCGTCCGCCATGATCACGTTGCTCTTTGGTGTCTGAAGTGACAGTGGCTCGTGAGTACGGTATAGCAGAACCCTTACCTTTACTGTGTGTGTTATGGGCGTCAAAGGCAGAGCACAGTTCCAGTTGCACTTACCTACTGATATACGTACATGACGCTCCGCTACAGTGCACACAGTTCCAGTGCTCTGGTGTCTTACCACGACGGTGCCTGGGGGCAGCTTGCTCTTCTCATAGGACCACTGGAACTTGGCGATCATGACCATTATAAGGGAGATCTGAATGGTGTGCATAGTGTCAAATTTATTTTCACCATGCTGTTTTATTCGGTTAATAATGCCTAATATTGAAGGCAAATTGGTTTAAATCGAACAACTCACGTGGCAGCACTGAATCGCCAGAAAGAATATGCCGACAGCGATACGGGTAAAATCGCCCTAAATTTATTTGCGACGAATTCTCAATAAACCTGCCGTAATAAATTGTGCAACGGCGATTACTCGACAATAACGGCGATTGCTTACGTATGAGTGGTAGAAGATGAAGAACACCGAAATAAACCCGCGGATAATATCGAGAATCATGAATCCGATCCAGGGCAGCAGCAGCCAGTGGAAGTGCTAAAAGATAGGTATTTAAATGATTTTTTTCAATTAGGAGCATTACGTGTCTTCCACTTACCAGACACAGCGCAATGAGTACCAAAATGCTGCAAATAATGATCACCAAGTAGAGAACGATATTGAGACTCAACAACTTGAAGCGAACTAAAATGCGTGAGCTTGTTTCGGTGCGTGGTGCGTGCGTGCTCGGCGTGCGTGCGTGCGTGCGTGCTCGGCGTGCGTGCGTGCGTGCGTGCGTGCGTGCGTGCTTGGCGTGCGTGCTTGGCGTGCGTGCGTGCGTGCGTGCGTGCTTGGCGTGCGTGCGTGCGTGCGTGCGTGCGTGCGTGCGTGCGTGCGTGCGTGCGTGCGTGCGTGCGTGCGTGCGTGCGTGCGTGCGTGCGTGCGTGCGTGCGTGCGTGCGTGCGTGCGTGCGTGCGTGCGTGCGTGCGTGCGTGCGTGCGTGCGTGCGTGCGTGCGTGCGTGCGTGCGTGCGTGCTTGGAGTGCGTGCTTGGTCACGGACCGTCCTTGGTGAACTTCAGCTCCTCCGTGTAGAGTGCCAGGGAGCAGCGGTAGGGCGCGGCGTCGGCGATGACGACGCCCGAGCTGGCCTCGCGTCGCTCCACGACGCCGTCCCTACGCGCCTCGTACTCCACGTGCGCGTAGGGCGCGCGCACGCGCAGGCCCTCTTCTGAACGGGAACAAAGAGCTCGCTCGCTACTGATAGCGACGCGACACAGTTTCGGTTTGAGCGAGAACTGAAAGTGCCACTGTAGCTGGGCGGCGATAAATGTGTACCGGTATGTAATGTATGGACTTTAGCCGATGATCCCAGGAAATCAATGAAATCGCAGCTGGTCGGATGTCCATACCTGTAACTGGGTCTGGAGGGTATCTGGAGCAAAAAGGGGGGGGGGGGTAGCCGGCCATTTTTTGAGTTATACTGTTACTTTTTGATCAAAATGTGTATTAATAGGGTCTAAACAGTGTTATTTATCTGTTTTATAACACTGAAAAGCACTGAAATACACCAACATTTACTCACTTTTATCGTTTTAGACTGAGTAAAAATCCCTTGGGAAAATTCTGGGGGGCAGGAAGGTTGGGGGGGGGGGTGTTTGAAAAATTCTGTCCCCCCCCCAGTTACAGATATGCGGATGTCTGAGCGAATCGGAGAGGCCCACAGCTTTGAAATTACCGGTGTGCTGACTCTGTCGAACAGAGGACGAGGGGGGGGTGTAAGAAGAAGGAGGGGGAGGGAACCGCGACAACACCCGTGACTGCCTCTGCCCCCCAGCAGAACTAAATGTCACCCTAACAGCGGGGTGTTCTTTCGTCATCGCGCGGTCTCGCTTGTGCTACCGCTCAAACGAGCCTGTTTTAGGAAAAGGTGCTAGCCACTTACTGTCGGTCAGGTTCTTCTTGGCCTCAAGCAGGCACTCGCGGTAGATGGGGTCGTTGGGATCGTCCAGAGGCATGGTCTTGTTGATGCCCCACGAAGCCAAACCGGTCATGATCAGGTAGAACAGCTAAACGGGTTTTGTTTCGTTCGCTTGAGTCAATCAGTCCATGCATCATCAGGGAGTCAGTCATGCGAAAGTAGAAGACGCTGAGAGTGTAAACTGGAAAAAAATATATTGACTTTTCAAATTGAGCGCAATCGAGACAGACGCACGCACTCTTGCCAATGCAGAAACATCTGATACTATAAAAGAGAGTTTGTGTACAAAATGTCAGGCGCGTATCGTCTGTAACTCACAATGGTGTAGACAGCGATCAGTATGGCGGCCACGGTGACGCTACAGCAGAAGCAGGTGTTGATTTGCACTTGCAGCTTCGCCATGACGTGTCGTTGCCTTTCTTTGCAGTGTATATGTACCTCTAGTTGTTTGGATATTCGCGTTCCTTGTGTGGCGGTACACAACACCGACTCAACCTCAGCGCGCGCGTGTGATGCCTCGCTCGCGCACGCGCCAAAACACCTCTTCTGCCGAGTGTGTGCGTGCGCGCGTTCGTGCGTGCGTGCGTCCTCGTCCGCATGTCTGTCGCGCTTGAAGGACGACGCGTCGCCGCCTACTGGAATGCGCCGCCAAGCCTCTGTGCGCACACACACACGCGCACATGAAAGGGAGTGGACGCACAGACGGACGAACGCACGCACGCACTGGCGACAACAACAGCAGGTGTCGCGTCGCGTCCCTACGTCCCCCTCGAAACGAGGTAATTGCGACCACGCATCTCTCTCTGCATACGCCCATGTGGGTGTGTTTTGAAAGGGTAGTGGCAAGGTTGGTTGAACAAACTGAGTCATCATGCACATAGGTACCTACGTGCATGCAGGTGTAGACGTGTTCGCACAGTGGAATGCTTGTACACGGGATTTGTCTCGCGATGAACATAAGGTGGAATTGCGCGCGAGGTTGACCTGTAGGGCAAACGTAGAACGCGCGTTAAAACGAGGGTTAAACCGGCAGAATTGGTGACCTTTGTTAGATCGGACAATGGCCGAACGATGATTCAATTAGCATCGATTCAAAGAAACACTGAACAAAGGGAGGCCGCACTGTGCACCTTTCCTCTGACAAACTGGCATTAGCAAAAGTGACGCCAAGAAATGCCTGCCTCACTACACCTTGTCTCTAATAGTCGTGAGAGCGTGCGTGCGTGCGTGCATAGGACACTGTCTAGTCAAGACTGATTTTCAGAAATGCAAGCCACAAGCAAAACCGCAAATGGAATCACAACACTTCCGCATCGAATTCAGGCGATTAAACTAAATTTTTAAAAACTAATCACTTAGCCTACTGTGCCCGAAATAAGCTGCTCTCGTAAAAACTTGGGCGCATGTAACTGGGCCGGCTGGATTACCGCAGAATTATTTTTATCGAAGTGCTGTAGTTATCCCTCTCAGTCACAACCAGAGACAGGTATCGTAACCCTATAATCAACCCCCTATAATTGCACCCCCCTTCCAGGGACCACTTTGACTTCATTTACCCCCTCCCCCTCCCAAAATTACACCTCCTCCTACAGCTCATATGAGACAATTAACACCCAGGGGGTTAATTATAGGGTTTACGGTGCCTCGGACGCGCCAGACACACAAAAAGTCGAGCCGAATACAGCACAGCCGCCCCAATCCAATCCGCGTTTTTTACCGCCCGATCTACCTAGAGTTTATCGATCACAGACAGACGATGATAGGCGGGTTTTATCAAGCTCTGCTCGTTAATTACCAGGCAAAATACAGCTGCATATTTTTCAAAAAATTCAGCGAATCTTGCAGCTGGCTCGGCTTGCTCGCGCGCCTATGGATTTTCCGCTGCAGGCTTCTCAAAGACGTAGGCGTGGTGCTTCTCCGTAGGCGGCGCGGATTGCGGCACCGTCACTTGAGGATGGTGCTGTAAACTTTGTTCGCGCAGTAAACTGGTTTTGTTAGATACCGTAAACCCTATAATTAGCCCCTTTTTTACTTTTTTTACATGCCCCCATGGCCGAATCTAGCGAGGGGAGCGACGACGCGCCAACGAAGCTCCCCGCACATCGAACCTTTCAGTTTATTAGCCCCCTTTATTTTATTAGCTATACCCCTTTCTACGGCTCAAATAAAACAATTAGCGCCAGAGGGCTAAACATTGGGGTTACGGTATACGGTACAACACGGGATTACGGTACGTGCAACAATTGTACCCTAAATATGCATGAAAACAACGGTACCCTTAGTGTTGCATTACCGCTGCGCCACCCCCCCCCGAAAGAGCGCTATCTTGGTGTTTCTTGGTTAAAAGAACTTCGAAATTTTCACAGTGGGACAACTGGCGAAACTCGGGTGCGGTGTGTAGAGGCAGAAACCTTGGTTCCGGCGCATTGGCCAATTCTATGCCCCTGCAGTAGTGTGGTGAGGTATACCGTACCACCAGCTATGTATCCACGTGTGCGTGCGTCTGCTACCCGCTGTCTGCATCTGCGAGAGAGCCAGTTTCGCTCAAACATGTAACTGGTGGGGTTGCCCACCACACTCGCTAGTCTACCCCCAGCCAACCCACAGAATTTTCCTCAAGTTTCCAACTTGTCAACAACTAAAGAATAAATAAATAAATTTTTGTTGTCTTTTTCAGTGTTTTTTACCCCAAAACAGCTAAATAACGCTATTTATAGCCTGATTTTACCCATTTTGACCAAAACGAGCCTATTTAGACCCTACTTACCTAGGTAGTAGGTACATTTTCCCTTCTGAGTCTCTGACACCCTCCCCCCTAATCTGCTTACCCCCCCCCATCCCCCAGAATGGTCTCCGACCCTCCCCCCCCCACTTAAAAAACCCGGTTACATGTATGGTCTCTCTGGTCAAGTCGCACCCACCTGGCAGGTTGGCTGTGGCGGCGGCTGCGTGAGTCCGCTCGTCCAGACGGGCGCGAGGAGGCCGTGCTGCTGGGGCACCGGCAAGCCGAACACGTCCGGGGGGTGGGCGAGCGAGTTGGCCCGGAAGTGGCTCTCCGAGAAGAATTTCTGCGACAGGCGCCGTTTCGCCTCCCGCGAGCCGCGACGACGGCCCAGCCAGAACACGAGCAGCAGTAGCAGGACGACCAGGGTCGTGCAGAGCTATGTGTGGAGAAACGATTTTGGACGTACAGTACGTTCCAGAAGTCGCGTCGGACGTGGAACGCGTCGCGGGCTGGTAACGTAAATCCTCAAAGGCGAAAGTCTAAGTTGTACTTGGTAGTGTGTACGTACAAAAAATTGTCAAAATCTGTCAACACAGTAAGGCACAGTAACTGATCAAAGTTGAGAAATCCACTGTGGGACACCCTGTAGAGCCGCCCACATAGTTCCCGGGTATGGAGAGGTGGAAAGAATAGTGGCCCCGGGCACTATTGGAGGATTTACGGTATGCGACTTATGGGAGGCGGCGGCACAACACACTACATCGCCTTGAGAAGGAGTGATCGCTCATTTTTCAATGTATCACTGGGCCATTTCTCAACAATCATTTTTCACCTGATGCTCACTAGGGCTGCAGCCGAGAAAACGCAATAATTGCGATTTGAACTTGGACAGTGAACTTAAGAAATGTATAAATAACCTTCTACAGCAGCTAAACCGGAAAACTCTCCGTGGAAGTTGTAACAGAGCGTGACTATAGGCATGAATGAGTGTGTATTCTCAAACAAGTGACCACCAACCATAGCCAGCATGATGGAGTTGACATTTCCAACGAAGAGGTCGGCGAGGTCGTATTCCTCCCACTCATGGCGGTCTCTCTGAAAGCACACGCCATTTCTGGTTTGCGCTGTGGATGCGCTGTGGATTCACGCTGTGGATGCGCACGCACGCACGCACTCAACTGCGCATTTCATCATGTGAAGTGTAACTCACGTGCCCACTATGCGCGTGCGCAGCTCCCCAGAAGAGCAATGCGGCCACCAGTACCCTTTGCAGGCCCGCCATGCTTCTTTCTTCGGCGTCACGGACTGTGGACAGCGTCGGAGCGTAGAGTGGCGTTGTTGAGGCACCGAAACTAGGGGCGTGGCAGCCTCTCTACGCAGCCAGCCAGCACCAGTGACAGGCGGTGAGGAGTAGAGCTGCAAACCGACCAAATGTTCGGTATTTTCGGTATCGGTATATACCGAAATTGAGAATGGACGGTATTTTTCGGTACGGTATATACCGCATCTGATTATTTCGGTATTGTCGGTATTCGGTTCGGTATTCGGTATTTAGATATAAACGTGCGCGATAGGACAAATTACCATCTTGCTCTTAGCTTTCTACCAGTATCGCCTTCTGGGCCTCCTGGGTACTTGCGGAAGGCCTTGCAGAAGACTAGAGCTGCTGCTTGGCTTTGCCAGCATTGAGCGACTTTTGTGGCGATCACTGTAGATCAGGGCCGCCAATGAAAAAAGCCGCTCGCATGATAATGGCCTCCTCTACAATGTATGTACCCTGTACATGTACTTCCCAACTCTGCAAAGAGTAATATTAGAGGTCAGACGCTGACGCGCTGACCCTGATAAGTTGACAGAATTATTGGGAGTAGTGACGACTGGCCTGTCCTTTCGAGCGACAACTGGCATGCAGTCAAAGAATTTGTACTGCTTGTGGGGAGCAGCTACTGACCCGTTTCCACTGCCTCACCATCGCTTTCGCGCCCCAACAGAGTACGAAACAGAAGTTGACGTCAATAGCAATCTCTGGCCTCTGTCTCTTCCTATTTTTGGCACAAATCGCGTGCAGAAAACCTGGATTCGCGTTTTGTAACACCGAAAATTCCAAAAAATACCGAATACCGAAAACCGAAAATTTTGCGTCGGTATTTTCGGTTTCGGTATATACCGAAGTTTAGAAATGTCGGTATTTTCGGTATCGGTATATACCGAAACCGACCATTTTCTTTGGTATATACCGAAATTTCGGTATATACCGATTTCGGTTTGCAGCTCTAGTGAGGAGGGCGTCTGTTTCTGCGTGGCGTACGCGCAAACTCCGCCTCAGAGCAAAGACCGGAAGTCAATGGGCAGGAGGCTCGCTCGCGCCAGCAGGTGTAGCAGCGCCTTCTTCCAGTGCACAATCGGTATGTACACGCGCGTCTCTGCACAGGCGCTGTGTAACGAAAAACGCGTAGGTGTCGGTAGACGCCTGCGCGTGCGCTGCTGCTGCTGACGTATGCAATGACAGGCGGAAAACAACGAGCGACGCAAGGGTGAGTGTGCTCACCTGCCACAGTACCGCAACCTTCTAATTGGCGGCTCCTGCGGTTCGTCCACTCTGGAGAACCGACCAAATGTTCGGTATTTGTCAATACGGTATACACCGAAATTTCAATGTATTACCGTAAACCCTATAATTAGCCCCCCCCCAATAATTATACCCCTTCCCTAAATGGACCATCGTCTGAAAGGCAAAATTTTCTATGTCTGGGTGTATGTATGGTCGCGTATGTGTATGTATGTACATGTATGTGCATGGAGACTGTGTGAGAGTGTGTTAGAGTGTACCAACGTGGGTGCGCAGCGTCTTTTTCTCTTAAAAATCGCCTCGACGCGCCTTTTCGCCCACAGAGCTTCCCACACATCGACACTTAAGCCCCCCCCCTATAATTAGCCCCCCCCCTATAATTATACACCCTCCTAGAGCTCGAACATAACAATTAACCACCGGGAGCTAATTATAGGGTTTACGGTATATCGACTTTTGGTTGCGGCTCTAGGGTTGCATGGAGCAGTGTGTGTGTGTGTGGGGGGGGGGGGGTAGCTGAACATTTTTTAATACAAAGAAGGTCAAAATCGGCGCTTTAATCAAAAACGGTATTATCAGTTTTATGGAACACTTCAAGGACTGAAAACGCCAATCGTATTAAGACAGGTTGAAAATCCTTTAGAAAAAACTTTGGGATGTTGGAAAGTAGCTGTAAAATTCTGGGGGCAGCAAACCCCCTCCCGCAATCACAGGTATGGTGCAGGGAGTGGTCGTAAAAAGTCCAATTGGCCCCCTGGGCGCTCATTTTTCGATCGTGTGCGGACGTTTAACAAAACTGAAACTAGCGATGTGAGCGGTTCCGTTTATCGACTCTGACACGACACACTGCGATCATGTGTGGAGATACTGTACAAGTACCCTTTGTGCAGACAGGCACGTTAATGCGCACATTCCATACATGCGTGTGTGTGTGTGTGTATGTGTGTGTGTGTGTGTGTGTGTGTGCGTGCGTGTGTGTGTGTGTGTGTGTGTGTGTGTGTGTGTGTGTGTGTGTGTGTGTGTCTGCAGCTGTACCTATGCACTAAAGGCTGATTCACAGTTAACGGTCTTTCCAACAGTCTCAGTCTCTCTCTTGCCATACCAAGCAGCAAAGACCGAAACCGTTGCGAGGACCGTTAATTGTGAAGCAGCCTCTCAAAGGCGCTTACTGCAACACGCACGAACAGTCAATCCAATTCTATTTGCCGCGTCGAACAAAAGTCACTCAATCGTCTCGAGTAGAGGTGGGCACCGGCCGCGATTTGGCGGCCGGTGGCCGGCCCGGAGAGCAGGCCTTGCGGCCAGAGCCAGCCGGCGCTGTTACGTCGTTCTTAGACAATCTTGGTACCAATGGTTTCCAAATTGCGGCTGTGGGGTGGGATATCGCCTACTCAGCCCGCTAGACTGTTTCTTCTCGCAGGGAATGCGCAGTTAGTGAAAGCGCACCAGAATAGTATGGACACGTAAGGATAGTGCGGCGTGGCGTGGCGCCGCCATTTTGAATTCGCCTAAGCGGTGGAAGCTGACATCAGTCGGGACGAAGTGGACGAACAACACGAAAGGGCAAGCGGCACGGGACGCCACTGAAAGTTCTCAAGGAAGGTTAGTTGTTCCGTAGCGCAGGAGTGGCCAACAGCTACTAACTAGAGGGTGAATGAAACGGATTAGACTGTGGATTAGAGTCTGAGCTTCGACTCAGGCTTCACCCACTTCAGTTAGCATCTAGGAAGTTCAAAGGCTCAGAACACAGTAGGTTTTTGTTCCAAAAATTGGATATGGGAGTGCGCAATTTCGGAATTCCACTGGATTATGTTTGACTGTAAAGTGCGGTACAGTAAACAGTACATTAAATACAGCAATTTGCATCCGAGTTGAGTTCGAGAACCCGAAAGGGCCAGAAACAAGAATTGGCTCTGCCAGACAAAATTAATTATAATTTAGCTTGCTCTTAATTTCTTTTTTTTAGGATTGCACATGTCTTGTTGCTTGGTTCATTTTCGTTATGTACAGCGTTTTACATTTCATATTCAACGCATTTTTGGTTAATAGTTTGCGCTTACCAACGGTTTTTGAATTATTTTCAAGTGAGACATTCCGTAATATCGATCATAAGCACACCTTTGCGGCCCCCACGGCTAAAACTAACGGCCGACCCCCTTGACGTGCCCCTCCCACCCCCCCCCCAGACGAGAACATGCGAACCTGGGGTCGGCCAGGATTTTTTCTCCAAAAACCATATCTAGAGTCGGCAGAAGAGGAGCGAGCGATGCTAGAGAAACTCCCGGCCACTGTGGTCTACAAGGCGACGAGCTTCCTGTCGCCGACGGCAGTGGCTGCTTGCCGGCTGTGCTGTGTGCCAAAATAGGCTAAAATTTCTCGAAAGTAGCCCAAAATAGGTTCAAAATGCTCGAAAGCAACCCAAAATAGGTTAAATTGGCAGGATTCCCATGGGGGGGCCTTAATTCAAAAACTGGGGACCCCCACATAACAGGGGGGTCACATTGCAAATATCGATATGTGCTGCACTTGCCCCTCCCCTGGCTACGATGAGACATGATGAAGAGGTGCGCGTTAACTTGAATGAGTAGCTACTGGATGGTCCTCAGAACGTATCTGATTTTCAACGTAACTACATTATTTATCCTTCCCTATGTGATGCGGCCGATGAGACGAGTCAACAACGACTACCCTTATTAGAATTGAACAGGCAATACTGTCCGTCTGTGGTTCCCAGGGATACCTCAAACTTTGTTATTATTATTTCAAACTTAATTATTTCAATTTTTAATTTTTGTAGTTTAGTTTTTTTTTAACTCTTTTAATTAAACAAAAATACTTAATTGTGCAATCCTGGTGACTTTGCCTATGAGATTTCTGCACTTGTGGAAAGTCAGCGCTGCTGGCATGCTTCTGTTCCACTAGTGAACTGCAATCTTCCCATCAGCCCCCGCCCCATCTCCAATATGGTTCCAGCAATTTCTCAAGCTGCTGAGGGTCGGGATGGGTCGGGCGCTGCTGAGGTCATAGCTTCAGATCATACGTAGCGTTGTATGAAACGTCAAGCGAAGCTACAAGCATAACGGAAAATGTTTGGCTACATAGTCAGCATGAGTATGACCAATTCATAGCTCGAAAACTTCACCAACATAAAACGTCACTGTAGGTAGCCTTTCCACATGTTATTGAGCATGCACAATCCGCTAATTGATTGCATATGCCGAAAAGTCGCACATACCAATACTGCAATGTGACCCCCCCCCCCTGTTATGTGAGGGTCCCCGGTTTTTGAATTCTGGCCCCCCTATGGGAATTCTGCCGGTTAAAATTACTCGAAAGTAGTCCAAATTGGGTTCAAAATTGCTCGAAAGTAGCCCAAAATAGGTTGAAAGTGCTCGAAAGTAACCCAAAGTAGGCTAAAATGCTCGAAAGTAGCCGAAAATTTCAAAATTTTCGCCTGCGGCAACAGGGGGAGGGACCCTGTTAAAAAGTTGGAAATCTGTGCCCCCCCCCCTCCCGAAACCAAATCCTGGCTACGCCGCTGATGGCCGTTGACGTGTCCTCCCCCGCCCCCAAGACGAGAACAGGCGAACCTGGGGTCGGCCAGGATTTTTTTCTCCAAAAACCATATCTAGAGTCGGCAGAAGAGGAGCGAGAGCGATGCTGGACGAACTGCCGGCCACTGTGGTCTACAGGGCGACGAGCTTCCTGTCGCCGACGGCAGTGGCTGCCTGCCGGCTGAGCTGTAGACGGCTGCGCGCCCTCTTCCCGGCCAAAGGCGACTGGCTGCCCGTTTCGGGACTCAGACTGGCCCTCACGGAAGTCATCCGTGGAAAAAGAGTACGTTGAACTTGGGGCACTCACTGGGCAACCTTATCGGTAGCTGGCAATACAAAATGGAAAGCGTTTAAGCATACATACCTATACGCCCCCAGATACATTTCAATGATTAAGAGTCCACGTCTGAAATTTCTGATGTCCCATCTGAAGTCACCGTGTGCGCGCGCGTGTGTGTGTGTGTGTGGGGGGGGGGGGGAGGGGGAGGATCGAGCGGGCGTCCGCTCGCGCGAATATTTCTGTTCATATTTAAATCATGTATTTCTTTGCCGATTAGAGGCACATGGCATAGCATTACCCTCAGGGGGCACTGATGGAGGGGGCACTATACTTTCAACCTTGCCGTACCCGGGGGCAACATTGGAGGGAGATCTATTGGAGGATTAGCGGTACACACATAGGTATACACCAACGATTTTATTTGTTTATATCTACCTGAGCTCTGGTTGAAAACACACTCGCCCAAGTCCACGCTTAATATAACCCGCAACCAAGTTGCACAAGTCGGTCTCTCTCTCTCTCCAGACCTGGCGCGTCGTTGGTCGCTGCGACCGCGGCGAGCAGTTCGTTATCGAGCGACACGCACAAGCGCAGTTCGACTCGGTGGTCGCGATCTGCGTTCGCCTCGTCTGTCCCACCATTCGGCACTTCTCACTCAGCACCTACCTGTGCCACGAGAACGCGGCCCGGCTCCGGCGGAGCTTCCGCTTCGAACGCGCCTGCGACCAGCTGCATCGAGCTCTGGTCCAGCGGTGAATTCCGGCCCAGACGGCCACTCAGCTAGCTGCGTGCCCACTTGCACTTCTACTTACAACTCCGGCGGCTGTCCGTCTGTCCGTTGGTTGGTTGGTTGGTGGAGGCTCTAACTCTCTAACGGCTCGACGGATCCGGACGGGCGATGGCTCGTTCGACTCGGCGTCGCCAGCTAGGACGAGTGACGCTAATCGTTTTCCAATACTAAGCTGATATAAATGGCGAAAATACCGCTCTGGGACAAATATCTTGGTGCGACTAACGTTTTGTTTAGTTACAACGACGCGCGTTTCTTAGAAAGCGGACTGGACGACACGCTGAACAGCTAGCGCGACTGACAGGCGGACTGAACCGCATGCTGAACAGCTAGCGCGATCGACAGGTGGACTGGACAGCACGCTGAACGGCTAGCGCGGCTTTGATTTATTTTATTATTTATCTATTCATTTTATTTAATTATTGCATTTGTGTGAATGTATTTGCATATTATTCGCATTGTTCTAATTGACAGGCGGACTGGATGGCGCACTGAACAGCTAGCGCGATTGACAGGTGGACTGGCAGCACGCTCAACAGTTGGGGCGATCGACAGGCAGACTGGACGACACGCTGAACAGCTAGCGCGACTGACAGGCGGACTGAACGGCGTGCTGAACAGCTAGCGCGATCGACAGGTGGACTGGACAGCACGCTGAACGGCTAGCGCGATTGACAGGCGGACTGGATGGCGCACTGAACAGCTAGCGCGATTGACAGGCGGACTGGATGGCGCACTGAACAGCTAGCGCGACTGACAAGCGGACTGGACGGCACGCTGAACAGCTAGCACGATTGACAGGCGGACTGGATGGCGCACTGAACAGCTAGTGCGACTGACAGGCGGACTGGACGGCACGCTGAACAGCTAGCTTGATTGACAGATGGACTGGACAGCATGCTCAACAGCTGGGGCGATCGACAGGCGGACTGGACGACACACTGAACAGCTAGCGCGACTGACAAGCGGACTGGACGGCATGCTGAACAGCTAGCGCGATCGACAGGTGGACTGGACAGCACGCTGAACAGCTAGCGCGATCGACAGGTGGACTGGACAGCACGCTGAACGGCTAGCGCGATTGACAGGCGGACTGGATGGCGCACTGAACAGCTAGCGCGATTGACAGGCGGACTGGATGGCGCACTGAACAGCTAGCGCGACTGACAAGCGGACTGGACGGCACGCTGAACAGCTAGCACGATTGACAGGCGGACTGGATGGCGCACTGAACAGCTAGTGCGACTGACAGGCGGACTGGACGGCACGCTGAACAGCTAGCTTGATTGACAGATGGACTGGACAGCATGCTCAACAGCTGGGGCGATCGACAGGCAGACTGGACGACACGCTGAACAGCTAGCGCGACTGACAGCGGACTGGATGGCGCACTGAACAGCTAGCGCGATCGACAGGTGGACTGGACAGCACGCTGAACAGCTAGTGCGATCGACAGGCGGACTGGATGGCGCACTGAACAGCTAGCGCGACTGACAGGCGGACTAGACGGCACGCTGAACAGCTAGCGCGATTGACAGGCGGACTCGATGGCGCACTGAACAGCTAGTGTGACTGACAGACGGCACGCTGAACAGCTAGCGTGATTGACAGATGGACTGGACAGCACGCTCAACAGCTGGGGCGATCGACAGGCAGACTGGACGACACGCTGAACAGCTAGCACGACCAAGGGCGGATCTAGGGGGGGGGGGCGAAAGGGGCGATCGCCCCCATAGCTGGGCGGATTGCGTGTGGGGCGGGCGGGTAGGCGAGGGGCGAAAGGTGGGTGGCAGGCGAGGGCGAAGGGCAAGTGGGTAGGCGAGGGGCGAAGGGTGGGCAGTAGGTGATGGGCGAAGGTCAAGCGCGAGCAGGCAGGCCAGGGAGGTTTAGCAGATGTCTTTGTTTCCTTTAGATTAATGCGCTACCCATACATGCAAATTTTTCCTGCGGCCCTGTCCTGTAGTGAGCGTACAGGTCACTCTTGGATTTGGGACTCCTTTTGGGGGCAGATTATAGGATTCCCTAACCAAAAAAATTTTGCCTGCGGCGCTGAGGTGAGCACGCCCTTGGGGGAAGTCAACCCTCAGTTCTTGGCGAACCTGGCCAACTGTGGCGAATCCAGGGAGAGCGGGGGTGGGGAATTCTCCCTCCCAAAATCGAGAATCCAGGGCGAAGGGGGGAGGGCTGGGCCGTAGAAGAAGAAACGTGCCTAACGAAACTACTTTTCCCCGCATAAAATGCGTGTAGGTGGTCGAAATGCGCAAAAATTTTCGTCTGCGGCGCCGATTTTATCTATTACTTGTCAATAATGACCGATTGTGTGCCCAAAACATCGACGAAATGACCCAGCATCTCTAAATATCAACAGGGTTCCCCCTCCCCAAAAATTTCTGGATCCGCCACTGCTGGCCAACACGCCAATTAAAATCGCTCCACAGTTAATTTTTTAAAGAAAGAAGGCATTGAGAGGTGTAGAATTAGCAAAATTTTCGCCTGAGGCGCAGTTAATTTTGCACAAAGCGTAACAAAATTTGCATGACTTTCAGAGCGTACGTGATGCCAAAAAGTTAAAAATTTTGCCTGCGGCGCCATTTGTGTGCATGCAACGCAAAAAATACGAATAAACTAATAGTCAAATTGTGGCTAGTTTTTTCACCCTTTTCGCAAAACAAATTCCTGGTTCCCGAAATGTACGCAGGTGCTGCTACCTACATATAGGTCTAAGTGGCCGGTTCCACGGGGTAGGCTCGTTCGCCCCCCTAGCCGAAAATTTCTAGATCCGCCCCTGAGCACGACTGACAGGCGGACTGGACGGAATGCTGAACAGCTAGCGCGATGGACAGGTGGACTGGACAGCACGCTGAACGGCTAGCGCGATTGACAGGCGGACTGGATGGCGCACTGAACAGCTAGCGCGATTGACAGGCGGACTGGACGACACACTGAACAGCTAGCGCGACTGACAAGCGGACTGGACGGCATGCTGAACAGCTAGCGCGATCGACAGGTGGACTGGACAGCACGCTGAACGGCTAGCGCGATTGACAGGCGGACTGGATGGCGCACTGAACAGCTAGCGCGATTGACAGGCGGACTGGATGGCGCACTGAACAGCTAGCGCGACTGACAAGCGGACTGGATGGCACGCTGAACAGCTAGCACGATTGACAGGCGGACTGGATGGCGCACTGAACAGCTAGCGTGATTGACAGATGGACTGGACATCACGCTCAACAGTTGGGGCGATCGACAGGCAGACTGGACGACACGCTGAACAGCTAGCGCGACTGACAGGCGGACTGAACGGCATGCTGAACAGCTAGCGCGATCGACAGGTGGACTGGACAGCACGCTGAACGGCTAGCGCGATTGACAGGCGGACTGGATGGCGCACTGAACAGCTAGCGCGATTGACAGGCGGACTGGATGGCGCACTGAACAGCTACATAGCGCGACTGACAGGCGGACTGGACGGCACGCTGAACAACTAGCGCGACTGACAGGCGGACTGGACGGCACGCTGAACAGCTAGCGCGACTGACAGGCGGACTGGATGGCACACTGAACAGCTAGTGCGCTCGTCAAGGAGATGAGTCGAACCACTAAACAGCTAGCGTGCTCGTCATGGGGAGGATGAGTGGACCTACTGAACAGTTAGTGCGCTCGTCACGGGGACGAATCGAACCACTGAACAGCTAGAGTGCTTGTCACACGGACCAGTCAGCCCACAAAACAACTAGCGCGCTTGTCACAGGGACCAGTCAGCACGCCAAACAGATAACGCACTCGTCAGTCACGGGGACGAGTCAACCCACGGAACAGTTAGTGCGCTTGTCACATGGACCAATCAGCATGCCAAACAGGTAGCGCAATCGTCACAGGGACGAGTCGACCCACTAAACAACTAGCGCAATGGAGAGGTGGACTGGATGGCACGCTGAATAGCTAGCCCGCTTGGCAGGTGGACTGGACGGGGATGGGGGGGGGGGGGGGTGGCCGAAGGCCGCTACGGGCGTCTAGTGTAACAAAGCGTTGAGCGACTACAGCTGTGACGTGGAGGAACCGTAAAATCGTTTGTAAGCGCCGCCCCCCTCCCCCCCCCCCTCTTTAAATTTGTGTAATGCAAACGCCAATGCATGCCTCGATTATTGTTTTAACGCGGCGAGCACATATAATGGACGGAAACCGTAATCTGAGATACCGTAATCTGAGAGTGATGCAATTACGCGTGCGTGTTACCTACATGGAATTTGGGATTTTAGTGTTAGAAATGTCTGCACATATGTAATCGAGCACGCTGACCACGAATCTGACATTCGATTTCCACTCCGGTACAGTAATCACGAGAGACGGCATTTAATATGCAAATTGCGAATGGTTTATGTTGCAAGTTGAGGGGGAAAATAGCATGACAACACAATATCCCGGATTTTGCAAAGAATTGAATAGTGTTATTTAGCTGTTTAGTGGTTTATGGTTTACACTGAAAAGTACTGCAAACATCAACATTTACTCACTTTTATCGTTGTAGACTGGTTGAAAACATTGTATAGAATTCTAGGTGGTGAGAAAATTCTGCACCTCTCTCCCCCACTCCAGTTACAGGTGTGGTGTGCACCACACACAGTAGACCCGTGTGCAGTATCAGAACGTTTAGGACGGTTCTGTCGCTGACGATCAGATTGCTCGATTTCAAATTGCTCGACTACTCGTCCAACAGCTGCGTGGCCGTGGAACGTGCTGCGCTCCAGCTCTTCGACTCTTCGTCGTTCAAGAAGACGAGCTCGAATAGTCGCCTGCTGCGCCATGTGGCCGAGGTCCTACCTCCGCTAACCTACCTTTCCATCAGCAATTCGGACATGCGCGAGGAAGCGGTCGTCGGGGCGGTGCTCGCGCTCTCGGCAACGCTCGAGAAGCTCGAAGTGCGTTGCTGGGATTGCGTGCCTCAGAGCGCCGGCGGCCGGCGGCTCGTCCTGCCCAGACTCCGTCTACTCGCGGTCTATGAGCTACGGTGCAGCTGCGCCGGCCCGCAGCTCTTCGCCAACTTCCTCGACGCGCCCCAGCTCGCGACGCTCTGGGCCTACGCGGAGCTCGACGGGCTGCCGGAGACTGGGGCCGATGGCCTGGCCTTCCAGGGCTCACTGGAGGCGCTCCTCGGGAGCCTTCCACGTCTGAGCCTGCTGGGTGAGCTTACAGATTCAGCAAAGTATTCAGCCCAGGACTGCGTGTGCATGTGCATGTGAATGCAACCGAGAACGCGTCGTCACCCTTCTCTGCGCAGGTTGCTCCTTTATGGACGTGTGGACGGGCGCGAGCTGTCGGTGGCCGAGGGAGCGACAGCCGCTCGTGGTGTCCACGCACGCCGAGTTTAGCGGCTTCGGCGACGCCGTCGAGTCCGCTGACAACGTGCTGCTTGTGGAAGAGAAGGAGGCCGAGCGCCGCTTCTTCCGACTCCTACACCACGGCCATGGCCAGCCGGTCGCATTCTCGTGAATTATGAACACTGCACTCCCTCTGAATTGTCCATGAATTTTTGTCCCGTGCCACTCTCCCCTCTCCCGACTCCTCTCGATTCGCGTTGATTGCTTACGACTGACTGCCTACGATCTCCCGACGCGAAGTCAAATCCACGGTATGTAAATCCGAGTACAACCAGCTACGACGTGCGCATACAAGTGTCGTTTGCAGCGTAAGCCGGACGTCGTTTTTCCCCTTCCTTCCAACTGTCCCCCAACGCGTTCCTTTCGCTTTCCCTGGGTGGAAACGCTCCTTAGGCGTTTCATTGTATTGTGTACGATGAGTACTTAGTATCGTGTTACGGAAGTATCGTGTTCTGATGAAGCTGTGGGTTCCATAGAGTTGGGAAAAATACGTTTTGACGTTGGACCGACGTATTTTTTTGAAAAAATACGGTATTTTTTTGAAAAAATACGTATCTTTTGTATTTTTTTGGAGCATGTATGTACATGTACCATACATCATAGTAAGCCATCAGCGAAGTGTCCAAAGCTTAGAAATCGGTGCATACGAACGCTGAATGTTGTAAAACTGCGCAAGCACGCAAGCGGACGTGTAGGAGTGTGTGTGCGTACGTGTGTGTGAGAGGTGAGTGTGTGGGTGAGTGGTGCGTAAGCGGAGTAATGAGTGACCAGGAGATTTGGCACCCAACAAAGTGAGCTAAGAACGCGACACAGGGCGCGACACAGAAATTGAGGGCGTGAAGAAGAGCTAGCAATAGCAAAAGCTAGCAGAATCAATTGTTGGGTCCGTGTCCGCTGCATCCAAAACCTACTGTAAGCAAAACCTAAGCGTCGTAAGGATAATGTGATGTAAAACAAATCGTCTTTTGGGAAATTTACCCACCACACAACTCACAAAATGCTGTTCAATGTAAGGTACATTGATTAACAACAAATGTTTTATTATCGATTGCTGGCTGATTCAACAAAATACAGGTTTACGACTTCGACTTACGGTACGACTTACGGTTTACGACTTACGACCTGGGTTCGAATCCCAGCACTGCAATCGCCTTTTTTCCACAACTCTTCAATTACGACTGTGACCTTACGATTACGACTACGGCCGTATTTTTTAAAAATAAGATACAGGTGGCAACGTACTTTTTCAAAAAAATACGTGTATTTTTTTGAAAAAATACGTTTGAAAAAATACGCGCCCAACTCTAGGGTTCCAGCAGGCCGGTGTCATAGTCCAAAACCTCCCCCAGACCAGAACCTCCCTTCAAGGGTTTTGTCACACTCAACGCCACCACGCACCACCTTTGTGGTGTAGTATCAAAGACATAAGATCTTCTCAAGTAATAAACACCAGACAGAACTGTGTAAAAACCAGTCAATTAAGTGCAAAACACGTAGTTTATTTTCTAGTTACAAAATTACTTGTACCATTCTGATGACCGTCACAATACTCATAATCGTCCAATAGTGCCTCTCTCCAATACTGTACCCTTCCAATAGTGCCCCAAGTGCAGAGAGCTTGAAACAATACTGGAGCCCCTCCAATAGTGCCACGGGGACGAGGGCAAGAATTGCCTTATGATTTTATATCAGAAAAGGAGTAGATAGGAACCTCAGAGAATGTGCATGCGCCTGGCTCAGCGTGAAAACTAGTCTTCGATTCCCACCATTCGGAATTCTTTTCGTTCAGGAGGTGGGGGTTGATGGTTCTAAAGCCTTTGCGGCGGTGTTCATAGATGTCGCCGCGCGTTTTCTGAGGGGGCATCATGCACAGCTCGTCTTTGGTGTGACGTCGCACGAGTATGGATGGCTCTGTATGACAGGGTACTAAGTCATTTTGTGGCTCTTTTCTTTCGAGTATGATGCGGCCTAGCGCCTCTGCCGCGATTTCTGCCAGCTGTGTCACAAAGTTTCTGCCAGTTCTTGCTCAGTCACCTATTTACAGCGCCGTCACATGAGAGCTGAAGCGACAACCGCTCGTCCGTTTCTCGTGGCGTTCTGAGAGATCGCTATCGCATTTCTGCGTTTCATTGGTTTGCCGCTTTGGCAGTGTCGCTCGTGTTGCTCGCAAGAGTGGTTGCTTGCGTGCGTGCGTGCGTGCGATTGTGAATCAGCCCCGAAGGCGGTAACTGCAACCGAAGAGTCAATCCAATTCTATTTCCCGCGTCGCACAAAAGTCATTCAACCGTGTCAACAGCTCGGAGGCGATTTGAAAATCGATTGATTTCACACGATTTTCACACACACCACAGAGGGTATCATCGCTCAACTGTCCACAATCACAATCGCTGATCCACTCGACATTTTTGGCATGTAAATCCTCCGATTTTAATAGCGAGTGAACAACTGGTAGAATTGATTCCATTTCGGTTTTCGCGAAATCTCTAGTGCGAATAATATGCTGTAAGATGGACTTTAAATCGGAAAAGTTCAACTTTATGTCCGCGCGCATTATTGCCTAAACAGGGCGTCGCAATTTTACATGTATGTATCGAATTCAGACAAAAAAAAAACAAAACAAAAAACACCAAATTTACATTAACAAAATATAAGCAAATACAAAAAACCTAATACAGAAACACTGCTAGAAAAACATATCACCTGAGTTTGTTGCATTCCCCAGAGTTTGTCACTTTCAATACAATCGGCAATGGCGGCTTTGACTTCGGCAAATTTAAAGTTCATAAATTCGAACAGATTCGAAATGTTGGCAGCGTTCAGCCAGTTGTGATTAATGGAGAACGTAACCTCCTATTAATTTAAAAGAATTCGAAACAAACAGACAGACACGCACGCACGCACACACCTGAAAACGGGTCTGGACCATACCTGTAACTGGGGGGGGGGGGGTTTGGGGGGGGGGGGGGGGTTCCCTCCCCCCACTTGCTGGTTTTGACCTTACCCACTCCCCCCCCCCAACCCCCCCCCCCCCAGAAATTTGAAACTGAAAATGGTATTGTGTTTTGTATGGTGCTTTTGAGCAAAAATCGCCCAAAAAGTACCTATATTGGGTTATTTACAGTGTATTTTGACTAAAAAGTGCCTATTTTAGGGTTTTTACAGTGTATTTTTGACTAAAAATCAACCAAAAAGTGCCTATTTTTTCCTTCCCAGACCCCCCCTCCTCCAGATTTTCCACCCCCCCCCCCCCCCACCCCCCCCCCCCCACAAAGTGCCCCAAACCAACCCCCCAGGTCCAATTCCCGGTTACAGGTATGGTCTGGACGAGTGGGGAGGGGGTTTGGAAGATTGGGGGGGGTGTCTGGAGCAAGAAGTGGGGATAGCCGACCATTTTGTGATTTATGCATTTATACTGGTTGGTACTTTTGGTCAAAAAAGGGCGACAATAAGGTCTGAATTGTGTTATCTAGTTGTTTTGTGGTCATATAAGACTGAAAAGCACTGAAAACACTAACATTTACTTACTTTTATCGTTTTACGTGCACTTTCGAATTCCTTGGAAAAATTCTGGGGGGGGGGGGTCGGAAGAATAGTGGGGTTGCCCCCCCCCCCCCCAGTTACGGGTATGCGCACGCACGCACGCACGCACCTACCAAGTTGTGCACTTGATGGTACCAATTGCTGGGCACGAGCACAATCTCCCCGGCATTTTGCACAAAATCCAAAATTCCCAACTTTTCAAATTCCGCTTCGTATGGCCTAATGTCCGAGATGACTGTGGGCTCTTTCTGCGGGTCGATTTCGGCGCAATTCTGCCGCGAGATATTTTCCACGAACT
Source organism: Paralinhomoeus sp. GSCO2_6 (assembly GCA_030248085.1). NCBI lineage: Eukaryota > Metazoa > Nematoda > Chromadorea > Monhysterida > Linhomoeidae > Paralinhomoeus > Paralinhomoeus sp. GSCO2_6. The sequence goes on from JASAMY010001803.1 coordinate 63,271, forward strand.
CGAAATTTTGCAAGAAATTCAATTCTACTTTGGGCGGAACCAAAATCCAGCGTTTCCGACCGATTACATTGGCCGACCAACTGTAGGAGCGAAACACGTCCACGTGAAAGGGCGTCCTATACAAACAAACAAATCTGCGCAAATAATTTAATTGTGAATAAAGGTATTCACGCAATAAACTAATGCAAAGCTCCACGCACAAGCCACAAGCTACTAGCAACATAACAGCGCGCGTGTCAATAGGGGAGTGATAGGGGTATACCCCTCCCCTCCACGATCGGATCCTATCCGAAAGACTTTCGAGAGGACCCCTTCCCGTGGCATTAATTTTCCGGAGCATCAAGCCAATTTTCCTTGTAAAAATTGCGCCTGCAGCGCTGTATGTTTTGTACTCTGCAGCTTAAAAGTACGCAGAAACGGCTTTCACATTACAATTTTATTTTTTTGAACTTTTAGCAACAAATTCGCACCGTTGCACAAATTCCAATTCGACGAAAAGATTCCAATACGACACGCGTGTACAGGACGTAACCAAATAACATACCAGGAGCCTGTCGGCCCAATATAGACGAATCTGTAGTCTCCACGAAACGGATTTGAGCCCTCAAAATGTTCGCAATTCACCCAGTCAGAGCGCAGACACCTGGGAAGGTGATACAGTGCCTCGTTGGGCTGCTCTCTAAAGAGCATTATTATGGCAATTTAGTTCAAGGTCAAAATGTCATGTCACATGTGTCACATACACACACACACCCAACCTACACACAGGGTTGCATAAAAAAAAATTTAAATTAAAAAAAAATTTTTTTTTAAAAAAAAAAATTTTTTTTTTTAAATTAACTTAGGAGCCATCAAAGGCGCCAAATACCTGTACTATAAGATACTTTTAGCCTATTAGAGTGTCAAACTCAAGTACTAGTGCTTCCCTAAAGCCTTTAGAAGCGTATTTAGCATCGTTTTAGTCAAATGGTGACAAAGCCGCTGCCTCTAAATGGTCGTGTACGGTATCGCACTATGTTGGGAACCAGTTGGGAACCCCAAAAAGAGCTTGGTTTTGGTGCTAATAAGCAAGTTTATGCACGAATAACTACTAATTGTACCATCTAAACACCATTTAAACGCCTTTTTGCCACTCAAAAGCTAAATTTTGCCCAAAAACAGAGAAATTTTTTTTTTAATTTAAAAAAAAACTCCAACTTTTTTTTAAAAAAAAAAATTTTTTTTTAGAAAAAAAAAACTTTTTTTTTTAAATTGTGCAACCCTGCCTACACATATGTGCATATGTATGTCAGTATGTTTTGAAACCGACTGTTGAAAGTGCCAATCTTTTAGGTACAACGTCCGGTCAGTTTCGATGTCTCCATTTTCATACTGCTTTAAATAATTCAAATAATCGCCAAATTTCATGGAAATTCTTTGGGAATTTTCGTAGTTTTCCGACGATTTCTCCACGGGAACGGTAATGTCGCCTAAAACAAATCCAAGCAATTTCCGTATTTTTAACACATTGTTATCAATAAAATGGCATTTTATGCTAGTTCCAATAGCGCTACAATTATAAACATTATCAAACAACAACCTCAGGTTTATACTGCAACGGCGAACAACGCTCACCAAATTCATCCGCCAAAAAATCGAAATTTAATTCTTCTTTGCCGTTTTTGCCAGTTCGAATCCAATTGTCTCTACAGGGCCAATTCTTAGTAATTTCCTTAGAGAACACACAAGGTTTATTCGGCACTAAATACCACAGAAAAAAGTTAGAAAACGTTGTCTCCGCTGGTAGAACGTCAGGCTTCATTTTGCGTTTGAAATATTCGCTTACCGTAATTGTATAACATGCATAAAGATGTCTACTATCGTATTCACGTATTCAAAAATGTACTGTATCAGAGACATACGGTCTTCGCAAATAATAAACGCCAGACAGAACTGTGTAACAATAAGTGCGAAAACACGTACTGGTTTATTTTCTAGATACAAAATTACCTGTACCATTCTGATGACCGCTAGAATAGTCAAAATCGTCCAATAGTGCCCTTTCCAATACTGTATCCCTTTCAATAGTGCCCCAAGTGCAGAGAGCTTGAAATAATACTGGAGCCCCTCCAATAGTGTCACGGAGGCGGGTGCAAGAATTGCCTTATGATTTTATGACAGAAAAGGAGTAGATAGGAAAGAACACAGAAAATGCGCATGTGCCTGGCTCTGTGGAAAACTAGTCTTCGATTCCCGCCACTCAGAATTCTTTTCGTTCAAAAGGTGGGGGTTGATGGTTCTAAAGCCTTTGTGGCGCAGTGCTCATAGATGCTCGCTGCCGCGCGTTTTCTGCTTTGCATCTCGCACGTCATCTCGTCTTTGGTGCGACGCTGCACGAATATGGCTCGGTAGGATAGGGTCGGTGATTTTGTGGCTCTTTTCTTTCGAGCCTGCGGCCTTGCCTCTGCCGCGACTTCTGGCCCGTTTCGTCACAAAGTTTTTGCCAGTTTTGTCGTCAGTCGCCTACCTATTTACAGCGCCGTCACGTGAGAGCCGAAGCGACAAGCGTTTCTCGTCCGTTTCTCTCGCCGCGCCGATCTGCGAGATCGCTATCGCATTTCTGCGTTTCATTTGTTTGCCGCTTTGGCAGTGTCGCTCGTGTTGCTCGCAAGAGTGATTGCGTGCGTGCGTGCGTGCGTGCGTGCGTGCGTGCGTGCGTGCGTGCGTGCCTGCGTGCGTGCGTGCGTGCCTGCGTGCGTGCGTGCGTGCGTGCGTGCGTGCGTGCGTGCGTGCGTGGCCATTCAACTATAGTCGGTTCAAATTCGATTTCATTCGCAACGCACGCGACCTCTACATAGATTCCAGGGTGTCGTATATTGTCAATCAAGATGCGTACATTCTTCCCTCTGTTCGTTCTCTCCACTTTGTCCCACCTGGTCTCCAGCCAACCGAATGCTCAGCAACGGCTGATACCACCGCCCTCCTTTCATCATCTCTTTGGGGAGAGCTTCCAGCCGCTGCCGCCAATGCGAGATTGCCCCTCGAGGCACAGGCTCTCAATTGGATTCTCCCACGCGTCGCCCAAACCGTGCGCCTGCGAGCCAGGGAGGCTGTGCGGAACATGCATGCGGAGACATTCCGTAAAAAAACAGTGGCGTAGCCAGGGAAGGGGCAGACGGGCGCTTGCCCCTCCCAACATTTTCAGAGACGCGGTTTTCATTGTTCCAAATGGGGCACCTTCGACATTTCCACCAGAACCCGTTCCTAAAAAGGGAAACCGGTTTCTAGGGGCCTATCGTTTTGAACGGTATCTGTGAGAAGCGCTTGTTATACATATGTAGGCGCACTTTACATTCGGAAGAGGGGAGGGAGTGGGCGCCGTGCCTTTATTGCATTCACAGTCGCAAACCGGCCGGTTCCGCACCCCTCCCCAGATCCCAAGCACCCCGGCAAGGTGTTCGTCACGTGCAAGCAAGGCTCGACCGCCGACAGTCTCCAGAGGGCCGTGCGAGCCTTGTCGAGGCACAATCAGACGCTCGCGACCGTCGTCTTTCACCACTTTGCATTCGACGACAACGACACGGAGGTGCACAAGCTGGGCCACGCGATCTTCAAGAACCTGACCCAGCTGCCCTTCCAAGTGGTCCTGGGCTACGGCTGCGACCGCCTGGAGCGGAGACGAACGCCCTTGGTGATCGACGAGGACGCGTTCGCGGGCCTGGAAGATCAATTGTTGGGACTGATCCTCAGCGACTGTCAGCGCACCAAGTTCCCGGCTGTGCTAAAGAGGCTGCACAAGCTGCAGCTGCTGGAGCTCTTTGACGCATCTGCAATGACCACCATAAACGCAAGCGACCTGGAGGGCTTGCACGAGCTGGCCAACTTCACGGTGGACTCTGTGAAGACCATAGAAGCTGGAGCGTTCGCCAACACGCCTAGGCTGAAGCTCTTCCAAGCCAAGGACTCCCAACTGGACTCCGGGGTCTTCGCAGCGCTGAATGTGCAGAACAGCTCGTTGGAGGACATTCGCATTGAAAGTTCCATGATTGAGAAAATACCGCCGAATGCTTTGAGCAAATTGGGCCGTCTCAACAACTTGATCATAAAGAACAACGAGATCGCAGCACTGCACGCCGACTCGTTCTTGGGTGCACCGCTGCTGGAGAACATAAACCTCAGGGAAAACAGGATCTTGACCATAGAAGACGGTGCGTTCAGAAACCTTGGCAAGCTGAAGTTTCTTTTGCTCGGCAGAAACTCCATAGCAGAGCCAAGGAAGGGCACTTTTAAAGGACTGAAGAACTTGGAAATTTTGGACTTGCACAGAAATGGAATATCCGAGCTGGCAGCCGGCGTTTTTGAGGAGCTGAATGGCTTGCACGTGCTGGATTTGGACGAGAATCATTTAGAGTCCTTTGATGGAAGTGCCACGGCGCATCTAAAGCACCTGGAACAACTGTTGCTGAGCTCCAATTTCCTGGGGACGCTGAGAGCCGGCCAATTCCGTGGCCTGTCGAAGCTGGAAAAGCTGGATTTGACGAAGAATCAGCTTACTGAGATTGACAGCCAAGTGTTCCGTGGCCTGGAAAATCTGGTGATTCTCGACATCAGTCGCAACGCGCAACTGACCACGATTAGGGATGCAGCGTTCGCTGGTCTGGACAACCTCAGGTTTCTCTATGCTGCGCACATTGGCGTCGCTGAGCTGACGGACTCTATGCTGACTGGGCTGACCAATTTAACGACTCTGAAACTGCAGGGTGGCAAACTGAAGCGCATTACCAATGCGGCCTTCCAAAACACGCCCAACCTAAAAACGTTGGATCTGTCCGGAAACAAGCTCAGGTTTGTTTCGGTGCGGCTCGATCGTATTGTATTCCAAACGATACTTGTTGTGTCCTTTACAACAGTCTTTTAGCTAGAACGCAATAATCCTCTTTCCGTAACACTAATGCGGTTTTCACAATACGTAGTGTCAGTCATGGTATGCGCGTGTCATTTCCTGTCACTCCTCCTCTGCTGGTGACGTCGATCAGTCGCCAGCCTTCGTCGGTGACGACCAGCCGTAGCGAGAGACGGGCTTTCTCTGTCGCTTCGAGCGTCGTAGTTCTGGCTCCGTCTTCGCTGATTCCGCTGTCGTCGGTTCTTGTGGCTCCGCTGTCAATCGTTCGCTGCCAGGTGGCTGTAGTGTTGGGGCGTCGTCCTGTCGAGCCTTGAGCTGGTTGCGGTGCCGGCGCAAGACTCTGTCGTCATCCTCGCACTTCACTTTCCGAATGACGGCGCCCAGCGCATCGCACACCACTGCCTTGAGCCACTTCTCGCCGCTGGGCCGCAGGCTCTTTGCCCAGACTTTCTCTTCGATCTTGTAGTCGTAATTGCTGGACGTCTTCGTCGCCTGCTCCTTCTTTGGAATCATGAGGTCCAGCGTCGTTCGGATTCTGCGACCCATGAGCAACTCACTCGGCGATTTGCCAGTATCCGCCAGAGGCGTGATGCGGTACTGGGCCAAGTAGTTGTTTAGGTCGCGCATCTGCTTCTTGATCGTTGGCGCTCTCGCTTTCAACACGGCCTTCTTGAATGTTTGTACGAATCTTTCTGCCAAGCCATTCGACTGTGGGTGTCCTGGGGGAGAAAACTTCTGCCCTATCCCCCTCCTCTGGCAGAAAAGCTTGAATTCTTCTGAAGTGAACTGCGTCCCATTGTCAGAGACGAGAACTTCTGGGAGGCCGTGCGTGGCGAAGATCTCCTGCAGCAACTCCGCCGTAGACTCTGACGTCGCCTGGTTCGTTCGGCGCACTTCTGGCCAACCCGAAAACGCGTCGACGACGACCAGCCACATTGCGCCTTCAAACGGGCCAGCGTAGTCGACGTGGATTCGCTGCCACGGTCCGCCTGGCGGTTCCCAGGAGACTGGAGACGCCTTTGGCGGGTTGTTGCTGACGAGCGCGCAGTTGTCGCACCGCTTCGACAGATGCTCAATGTCGGTGTCGATGTTTGGCCAGTAGCAGAAGAGACGGGCCGCACTCTTCATTTTGCTCACTCCATGGTGGGACTTGTGCAGCTCGCCCAACACTCGGCTTCTCAACGACGTCGGCACTACCACACGCTGTCCCCAGAGGAGGCATCCACTGAAGATGGTGAGCTCGTGCCTTCTCCGAGCGTATGGCGTCAATTGCGCATCTTCTGTCTTCGCTGGCCATCCTTGCATCGTGTACTTCACCACCTTCGTGAGCAGGTGGTCGGACGCTGTCGCCTCTCTGATCTCGTCCGCGCAGACCGGCAGCTGCCTCAGTTGATTCTCTTCCACAGCGCAGACGGTCTGGTGGAGAGACTTGAGCTGCTCAAACTCCGCGTCGAAGCCGACAGGCAGTCGCGACAGTCCGTCCGCGTCGCCATGCTCTTCGGTCCTCCTGAAGATGAGGTTGTAGTCGTACGCAGATAAGATGATCGCCCAGCGCTGGAGCCGACTTGCTGCCATTACTGGGATACCCTTCTTGGGCCCAAAAATGGCAAGCAGAGGCTTGTGGTCAGTCAGTAACTGGAACTTTCGGCCATAGACGTACAAGTGGAACTTTTTGACACCGTACACTATGCCCAAGCCCTCCTTTTCGATCTGACTGTAGTTTCGCTCAGCGCTCGTGAGCGTCTTGCTAGCAAACTCGATTGGCCGCCTCGACCCGTCTGCGTACTCGTGGTAAAGGACGGCGCCCACGCCGTCAGGACTCGCGTCCGTTGCCAATATCAGAGGCAAGTTCGCGTCGTAGTGCGCCAGCTTCTCGGGGTCGGCCAGTCTTTCTTTGACTTTCTGCACTGCTTGCTCTTCCCTTTCGGTCCACCGCCAGTGGGTGTCTTGCTTGAGGAGCTCGTTCAGCGGCTTCACCAAGCTAGAGAGCCCTGGCAGATACTGGTCGTAGTACCTGACCATTCCCAGGAAGGAGCGCAGCTGGCTGACGTTGGTGGGACTCGGCATCTTGACAACCGCCGCTGTCTTGGCAGGATTAGGCCGTCTCCCATCGGCGTCCAGAATCTGACCCAAGTACTCGACGGACGGCTCCAGGAACTTGCATTTCGACTTCTTCAGCCGCAGCCCGAACTCGCTGAGGCGCTTCAGCAGCTCCTTGAGGTTGTCGAGGTGCTCCTCGTCCGTCTTGCCTGTGACGATGATGTCGTCGAGGTAGACACCAATGCCAGCGAGGCCGCTTGTAACTTGCTCCATCAGATTCTGGAAGATAGCAGGGGCTGACGCGACTCCAAACGGCAGACGATTGTAGCGGTACAGGCCCTGGTGCGTGTTGATGGTGAGCAGCTGTTTGGAGTCGTTCTCCAGCTCCACTTGCAGGTACGCATCCGAGAGATCGATTTTGGAGAATTTCTTCCCCCCTGCCAACCCAGCGAAGAGCTCCTCTGGCCTTGGAAGAGGGTGCTGGTTGACATTGATCTGCGGATTGACGGAAACCTTGTAGTCGCCGCAGATTCTGACCGATCCGTCCGGCTTGTTGACTGCAACGACTGGAGACGCCCACTGGCTCACTTTCACCTTTGTCAACACCCCTAATCTGACGAGTCGCTCCAAGTCTTCATCAACTTTCACCTTTTTGGCGAAGGGGACTGGTCGCGGCTTGTGAAACTTGGGTGTGGCGCCGTCCTTGAGCTCGATTCTGGCTTTGATACCCTTCAACTTTCCCAACTCTGGCTTGAAAATGTCGCCATACTTGGTCAGGACCTGTTCTAGTTTTCTCTGCTGCTTCGCAGGACAGGTCGTAGTCGTAGCTGCGACTAAGCAGGCGTCGAGCAGTTGGGGGTAGAAGACTCGCAGCCAGTCGCGGCCCATAACATTTTGATGTTTTCCGGCTGCCACAAACAGCGTTTGCTGCCCACTTTTCCCGCGGATTTTCACTTTTACAGTCGCCTTGCCCAGGAGCGGAATTCTCTCACCCAAGTAGGTGACGAGCTGCAGACCCGTCTTCTGCAGTTTCTTGCCGCCGAGCCGATTCCAGGTCGCTTCTAGACGAGCGTCCGCATGGCACCCGTGTCCAACAGCATGCGGACCACATAGCCGTTGATCGACGCTGTGGCGTGCGGGGCTTCTTCGGCTTGTTCGTCAGCTGACGTGGCAATCGTCACCACGTCCGCGCTTGAACTCTCCTCGCCGATGACGTTCATGCGCCCCTTGGCGCGGCAGACGGCTTGGACGTGCCCAACCTTTCCGCAGACTCTGCAAGTGGCGTTCTTCAGGCGGCACCTCTCCTTCGTGTGGTTCGTCCTGCCGCAGACGGTGCACTTCTGGGGCGGACCCGCAGGCTTGGACGGCTGGAACTGCGGTCGAACCGGCTTCCGAGGCGCTGACGCGCTCAAGACGGCGTCGCCGCGCGCCACCGGTTGCTTCTTGTCTCGGAGCAGCTGCTCCATGGACGTTGCCATCTCGACGGCTTTCTTGTGCGTCAGGCTCTCTTCGATCATGAGCCGCCGTCGGACGTCCTCGTCGCGCAGGCCCAGCACGAATCATCTCTCAGCGCCGTCTCGAGAAACTCGCCAAAACTGCAGCGTCGGCGATCCTCTTCAACTCAGTGTCGAACTGAGTCAGCGACTCTCCCAGCTGTTGACTACGCTCGTAGAACGCAGCGCGTTCCTTGAGCTCGAGGCGACGGCTCGTGTACTGCGCAGACATGTGCGCGACAAGCTCGCCGTAGTCCAGCTCGTAGGGCTTCTTGGGCGCTGCCAACGTCGAGAGCAGACGATACTGCTCGGCGCCGACGAAGGTGATCAGCAGGCCGGCCCTCCGCTTGTCGTCGCTGATCTCGTTCACGTCGAAGAAGACGTTGAGTCGCTCGGCCCAGCATTCCCACCGGTCTGTCGACGGGTCGAAGGGCTCGACGCTACCGACCAGCGTCTTGACCGATGCAGCGCGGATCGTCGTTGCCATTAGGTCACTGCTCTGTTCCGCCTGAGTCATTATCTCTCAGGTCACGCCATTTCTGTTGTGTCCTTTACAACAGTCTTTTAGCTAGAACGCAATAATCCTCTTTCCGTAACACTAATGCGGTTTTCACAATACGTAGTGTCAGTCATGGTATGCGCGTGTCATTTCCTGTCAATACTGTATACATACGTACAAGTACAACGTATGTACTTACACTTGGAATACGCACGAATAGAAGAATTCAAAATACTGTACGCATTCAGAACGTTGTCCATGCCCGCGTTTCGCCAAATCTCCAACAGTCTCGAGACGCTCGCGCTGTTCAACAACCCCTGGCACTGCGACCACCGCATGCGGCACTTTCTGCGCTTTCTGCAACAGGAAGAAAGGCGCTCCATGGAGTTCACTCTGATGGCTCGCTTCACCACGACCTGTCGTACTCCAGAGAGACTCTCTGAGAGGAGATTCCTGGATCGGAGCCTTCTGAAGGACCTGCCGAAGCCGCCGACTGTGCTGATCACCACCACTCCCACTGCAGCCCCCGCGCACATGAGCCAGCTGGTGTGGCACCAGGGATTGTGCGCAGACCACCACAACAGCTCCTATTGCGAGAGAGTCTGTATGGTAATTAATTGGTCATGACTCATGACATGTGTTGGTACTACGAGAGTGTACGTACAGTGAGCTCGTATTTCTCCTGCGTGTTTGGTATCTGTCTGTCAGCCAGACATCTCATCAGTAACCTTTTGGTGTCGAGGCATTGCGTGAGCGCAGTCAGCGCACTATCCCCAGCAGTGGCAACAGAGCCAGCCAGTCTACTGCGTCTACACCAGCTCTGAGCGCGACTCCGGAAAAGTGGAACTGAAGTTTGAGTGCTCCAACTGTCGCAATCCGCACAAGACCAACGAAGACATTCGGAAGGCGACCTTGGTCGCTGACGAGCTGAGACCGTTACAGGTGCCAAATTTTTTGGTTTCGATTTCAAGTGTCAACGTCGGTTAGCAAGGCATGCGTACACACCTCCGTACAGGGAATTAAACTGAGTAACTTCACTGCGGACAAGGACATGGACAGCAAGCTGTTGACCTGCGTCAGATCGTGTCAAGAAGGCGAGATGGTCAACAGCATCAGCGGCCACTGTGGCAGCGCTTCCGTGAGTCTTCGGGAAACGTTCTGGGCAATTCAACCTTTTTTCCTTGAATTCACGATCAAACACGGCAACGTTTAGACGTCCATGTCCGTTCAATATTTGGAAAGACCAACGATTGTCGATGGAGGAAGCAACGAGAAGCACTCCAAGTCAAAGCTTGGCTTTGCAATGGCGTGCAACGGCAACACCTGCAGTGTCAATGGCTACGAACAATTGAGGTGGACACTATTTGCAAATCAGTGACGCACGCACGCACGCACGCACGCACGCACGCACGCACGCACGCACGCACGCACGCACGCACGCACGCACGCACGCACGCACGCACGCACGCACGCACGCACGCACGCACGCACGCACGCACGCACGCACGCACGCACGCACGCACGCACGCAACCACGCACGCACGCACGCACGCACGCACGCACGCACGCGCGCACGCACGCACGCGCGCACGCCCGCACGCGCGCACGCGCGCAACCACGCACGCACGCACGCACGCACGCACGCACGCACGCGCGCAACCACGCACGCACGCACGCACGCACGCACGCACGCACGCACGCACGCACGCGCGCACGCACGCACGCACGCACGCACGCACGCACGCACGCACGCACGCACGCAACCACGCTCACACTTACAGCTTTACAGATGTCTCGCCGATGCTAATCCAGCAGTCAAGCGTATCACTTGGTACCAAAGCGGGGTTGCAATTGCTCATGGTGAAACGCTGACCTTGAAGCCTCAGATGCACAGTCAGCCAATCAGCTGTGAGGCTGACAATAATGTGGGACCACCAAGAATGAGTCATGCCGTTCTCTTGCCGAATAACAACAACAACATTGGATCTGGGAACCCAAGTAGTGCAAGCGCCTCTCTCCTACTGGTCTTGTGCACTTTTGTGATTGTAGCTGTACAAGCTGCTTAGGGAGTGAACATACTGGTACATGCGTTGAAAGTGCATTCCCGTGTGTGTTTTAGTCAAGAATTCACACTGCTGCACACTGCACAGGTCTGCTGCGCACATATTTTCTGTAAATTTGCCACGTACCGTACGGTATTTTAATATGCTGAGGTGGACAAAACACGCACAACGAAAAATCAGCATGTGCAGGTAAAGGACGACGTCAAAAAGAGCGCAACGAATCGCAGCAAGCCCAACTCCTAAAAACAAATTGAAAAATATTCCCACCCCCCCCCCTCTTCCGCGTGCGGTGTGCTTTGCACCGACCCGAACAGAACACATGATCTATCCTCAAAACCCACTCTCTGTCAGTGTCGTTACACAACAAGCGACCCTCTCTCAACCAACATTCTCTCTCTATTCTGCGAGTGCGACGCGGCGTGCAAGCAGAGTTTCCACACAAGAAGAGTCGAACTGGCGAGCGTTGCGAGGATGCGTATTTTCCGCTTACTGATGATTCTTTGTTCTCTGTCTGCCATCGCAAGAACGTTTCCCGAAGACCTCCCGTCGGTGCCGCTTCCACCAAGCATCCCGGGTTGCCCTTCTCGGCTCGGGCTCCCGCCCGTCTTCCATCAAGGACTGGCCCCAAGCCCGTGCTACTGTCGACTAGGGCTCGTGGGCAGAAGCGCCAATATTACTATTCGCGGAACTGTTTAACAGCTCTCATTATCATACCCCAACAAGTCCGGATTTAATTTGCTCGATCCGTTCTGCGATACGCAATCGAAATGAGGGCTGAGACACAAAAAATGGACCTTTCACAACAACAACTGGAACACAAAAAAGTGTATTTTTGTGTACGCTGCCGGGTAGAAAATATTGACGCGCTTAGATTTCGGATTCCAAAGAAATCAGGATTGGTGTACACATAGGTAAGGTCTATTCAGTAGTTATGTACCTACCACTAGACGACGAGCCTGTTTCTGTTTAGGGTGGATTTATACTTCGTTTCGTTTTGTCGCGCGCGACAGTTTCGCCCGTTTCGTTACGGTCTTAATTTATACTCACGGTAATCGAATCAAAAAAATTGTGTTACAAACGCGCGCAAATTTGAAACAGCGAAACAAAAAACGTGTTCCGTTCGTGTTGGAATTTTTGGGGTGGATTATTTGACGGAACGGAACGGAACGGAATGGGCCGGGAATATCCATTCGGGGGAGGCAGGGTTGGCGTGGGGAATCAATAATGTATAAAAGAGAGGAACAGGGAGCGCATGGCTGGAGGGTGGCAGTAATCGCACCATCTATCACCAACACGCCGCACCCGTTTCCTTCATTGTACAGCCAGCAGCTGACCATACCATTTTTTAAAGTTTTTCTGGTAAATACCGGGCTGGTATCCACCCCCTAAAACTGAGTCCCCACTGTACCGGGCAGGTATCCACCGCACGTAATCTATGTGTTCGCGCGCGCCCATGGCCTGAATAGCTATAAACAAGTGTAGATGGTATGCTTTCTTTAATTTTTTTTACGCATTTAGCGGGTTAGGGTTTTTTCCTTGAACACATAGGCAGATCAATCGCTTCTCATCAGTGCGTTAGAGGTTCGTCGACCCTGATCGACACGCTCGTGCTTGCAAAGTGCCATTCACTTTACGAATTATTAAGCACGATTAAATGTACCAAGTTATTAAACAAATCGATTAAATTAAAATTACTCGAATATGTGCTTAAATCTATCACCTAAAAGAATTATGTGGGCAGAGAGATATTTGCAAAGCGAAACATTAAACGATTTGCTGAGGCGCGATTTTAATAGGCGCGCTAGCTACCAGATCCACCACCACGCCACTATGTATGTCGATGTTAAGATATTGCCATTCTTACATTTTTCTTAGATAGTCAGGGCCAGCCAGGTGTCGTTCAGCTGGAGTACAGGGTGGCCCATTTATCTATCCGGGGTTTTGATCGCTGATAACTTTGTGTTTACAGCACAAAACGAAACAAAATTCGTATCAGATACAGGTACAGGCTCAAAGTTTTTGTGCGCCGATTTTCAAGAAAATCTGATGCGATCTGCCACAATGGCGCGATTTTATCTGATGAGCATTTTTTTTAGTTTAAGATTTACAGTACGGTCCAGAAAATGAGATTGCATCTGGCGCGTTGGCCTTGGCGCGTTTCAAGGACGTTTGTAAGCATTTCCAAGCCGAAGCAGCCGAAGCAGAATAGATAAATGGGCCACCCTGTACTATAATCTCTGTTTATTTGTGTCGTAGTGATGCCCTGTGTACCATAAAGTATTTTTAAAGTTAGATTACGTGGGGTGGATACCTGCCCGGTACAGTGGGAGACTCAGATTTAGGGGGGTGGATACCAGCCCGGTATTTACCGTTTTTCTTTGAACTTATGATACTAGGATTGGTTTAGAATTTGACTTAGGTGTAGGCTTACACACACCTGTAACTGCCCTCCCTGGTCATTGAAAAAGTTAAACTTAGGGTGTCAAAAATACTATAGTCAAATCTTACACCCCCCTCCCCAATCACTCTGACCCAGTTACACAGGTATGCTTACACATGCATGCATGCATGCATTTTCTTAATTCACAAAAATACTTTATAATTTCTATCAATCGATTCAATGCACAATTCAATTCAATGCACACATGCACTCCCTCATGCATGCACACCCATGTGCACGTGTGTGCACACATGCATGGTAAGCGTAAGCCAAATTCTAAACCAATCAGTCTTATAAATTCATAGAAAAACTTCAAAAAGAATTGTATGGTCAGGTGCTGGCTGTACAATGAAGGAAACGGGCGCGGCGTGCTGGTGATAGATGGTGCGACTACTGCCACCCTCCCAGCCATGCGCTCCCTGCTCCTCTCTTTTATACATTATCAATTCTCCATGCCACCCCTGCCACCCCCGAATGGATATTCCCGGCCCATTCCGTTCCGTTCCGTTCCGTCAAATAACCCCACCTGAATTTTTGAGTGTTTCGGTCGTCAACATTTTTGTTAAATTGGCGTCAAAACGCGGTTGTTTTGCAAAAAAATGTCGGAAGATTGGAAGGAGCGACTCATAGAAGAGGTTCGCCGTCACGAGCACCTCTGGAAGATGTCTCACGCCCTGCACCACAACAGGGACGCCAACCTCAACGCTTGGCTCGAGATTGGCGAGTCTTTCGCGCTAGAGCTCGGCTTCGACGCCGGTCCCGTTGGACAGAAAGATTCGGGTTAGCCATATTTAATAAAATGTCGCGAAATTTACGCAGTTTCTATTTTTTTTTATTTTTTTTAATTTAAATGTGTTTGTTTCGTTTATTTAGCCAATTACTGCCGCTCCGAGTGGACGAAGTTGTGCAACAGCCGCCGTAGCGTGAAGAACCGCCTGAAGAAGAAGAGCGGCAGCGCCGCGAGCAAGGAGCCGCTCTGGAGGTTCTACGGCGCCATGAGCTTTCTCGACTCGAAGAAGGTCAACCGCCCGTAAGTTCTCCAGCTTTTTTTTAGCATTTCGCTTTTGTGCAAGGAGAGTGGCTCCGGCAGATCCTTCGAGAGCTTTGGCTTGGACGACGAGGCACTGTCGCAGACCTCGGTCGACTCGTCTCTGGCCGAGGGCGGTGCCGCCGATGACGATTGGCCCCAGGATCTTGAGTACGAGACGCCCGCCAAAAAGGCCAAGTGCGGCGAGGGTAGGTGGCAGAGAGAGTGGGGGGGGGGCAGCTGGAAGGTGCGGCAGGAGGTTGGTCCACCACAGGCAGAACCCCCTCCTAGTTAGTGCCAAACAGGATTTCCCCATTAAACTGGTTCAGAGGGCAGCAAGGAGAGGCCGCGTCGTCCGCAGTCGGCGCCAGTGACGGCGTCGGCCGAGAAGACGCCGAAGTCGACAAAGTCGAAAGTGAGCCCGCACGACCTCCAGGCGGCCATCGTCGGAGAGCTGAGCGCCATGAAGAGCGCCGACTCCAACGACACCTTTGGTGAGATCTTGAGATCCCACGTACGCACACGCACGTGCTCATGTGGGCATGGTATGATTTGATCCAAATTGATCGGTTTAATTGATTAATTACGCCGTCTAATTGATGTTCAATAAAAGTGTAGAATAACTAACAGCAGTCATATGTGATGCTCTAGGTGCTCGGTTGCGGACCGACTGCGTGAGCTGCCCAAGCTGGAGCAGCTCAAGGCGAAGAAATTCATGAATGACTATTTAGACACTCTAGTGATCAAGTTTGCCGAAGCCGAGATCTGAGATCCAAGATGTGACGGGTGTGCATGTGATGGGTGTGTCTCTGATTTGAACGTGGTAAACGAGGTCTCTACGCCTGCTCCATTCTACCGACGCACAACACCTTGCTTTGCCACGCGACAGCACCCTCGGAATTAAAGTAGTCAGTGAATGTGTCACGGATTCGGGCGGCCTTCGTCGAGTGGTTGAAGGGCCGCCTGTTGAGGGCGACCAGCTGGTCGGTGGGCAGCGGTTCCACAACGCCGTCGTCGGCAGCGGGCGCGATCGTGCCGTAGACGGCGGCGTCCTTGTCGAGGAGCCAGTTGTGGAGCGCCACGCAGGCCCTGACGACGCTGTCGGCGTTCTCGACGTTCATCTCGATGGGCTTGCGCAGGATGCGCCACCTCGCCGCCAGCATACTACCGAACGAACACTCGACCATGCGCCTCGCCCTAAAATGCAATTTTAGCTCCTCGCCAAGTTCTCGCTGTTTTTCTTTCTCTCGCCAAGTTGTTCCAACCTGGACAGACGATAGTTGTAGATGCGCTTCTGGACATCTCCATCCAGAGAGCGCCCAGGAAATGGGCGCATTAGATTCTCCTAAAGCAAACAAATATTCATAAGTTGCAGAGAATGGAAACGCATATTTGTAACTGGTGGGGGGGGGGGTAGGCGGCTGGCCCCAGGTGGCTCAAGAGGTGGGTGGGCGGGGGCTAGGTGGGGTCAAGGGGGTGTAGGGTCAGTGCCAGCCGACCTGCAATGGGAAGGCCTCGTCGCCAACAAAAACGAATGGAGCGACTTTGTCGGAGTTCGGCAGCTTAGTCGCCTCTGGCAATGGAATGGTCCTGAAATATAGACCCGAATTGCGTCAACAAATGATTCGTATCCATCCATACCGCTAGGAAATTGGGCAGGAAAGGGTGTGTGTGTGTGGGGGGGGGTGGGGAGTCGATCGTCAACGAAAGCAAGAGGATGGGCCATTCAGAAACGGGATTAGCTCCACGTAGTGTTGTTGTAAAGTGCGTCTAACTTCCTGGCAAGTTGCTGGCCGAACTGGGACGAGCTGAAGATGGCGGCGTCGCCAGAGCTGCCCAGGTCGCCGACTCTGTGGACGAGGAACTTGCCGTTGCTGTCGACGACGGCGAAGAGGACGATGCTATACGTGCCCTTGTAATTAAAGAAGGACGAGCCGCTCCGCTTCGGCGCCTGAAAAACGAAACTCAACAAAACCACTCATTTCTTCAGCCACCAAAATGCCGACTTTCAAAGTGACGTGTTTGCCGTCGAGCGCGCCCACGCAGTTGGGGAACTGCCAGCGCTCCGCAAAGCCGTCCGCCACTTGACGCCACTCGTCGGCAGTAGCCGGTGACTTGGTGAAGTCGGCGAGGGCGTCGGCGATAGCGGGGCACGCCTCCTTCACGATCTGACTCACCGAAGCCGCCGACACCGCGTGGTATTTCGCCAACGACACCTGCATGTCGCCCGAAGCGAGTCGCCTAAATGTTATAGTAGATAATCAATTTAATTTCCATTAAAGAGACGCATTCTTCTAAGCGAATTAAATTTCTGAGACAATTAAATCCTGCCTGAGCCCAGATTCTTCGTTTTGTTATTTGGCTATTCTTATAATAAATATCAAAATTAAAAAAAATTATGCAGAAGTTTCTTTTATAACGTCCACAAAAGTCTTCTACCCACATTTACGCACGCGCCTGTTGCGAAAAGAGAAATAGAAAAATAAAAATAATAAAGAAATGAAAATAATGCCTCAAGGCAATTGCCAGTCGTTCTTCGACAGGACAGAGATCGGCAGGGCGTGCGTGTTCTTCTTCTCAAGTCGAGGACCCACGAGCTCGAGCAACTCGTCGAAACTGTCGCGAGACATTCTGTAGTAATTCCTGTGCAGTTGAGAGTCCATCACTCGCATCGGCAGCAATTGGCGAGCGAAAATGCCGTCAACGCCGCGATTCTGGTGAAGCGGACGAACGCACCATCTCCGCTCGCGCTTCAGCAAGCTCTTTGACAGCTCCGATAGAGCCAACAGCCTCACTAGCTTTTGCTTTCTAGAGAAATATCGCATTTTCGACGCCAAAACTGCAACAAATTTCGACTTGGAAGCCACAGAAAAAAATGAGTGTTTTGGTGCGCGACGAGGGATACGGTAACAACGAAGCACGAGACAGTTATGGCCGCGACGTAACGGTCGAAACGGTTATGGCGTACCCTGTTTCGTGTTGCCGCTACGAAACGAAGTATAAATCCACCCTTAAGTTTGCGCGACTTGCCAGTGCGAGTGCAGCTCGCATGAGTGAGCTCACCCACCGCTTGACGAGAGCTCGATGGATGCCTACATACATACGTTCGCCGGCGAACTCGAGGCAGCGCGGCCCCCGGGCGCGGAAACGGTAGCTCAAGAGGGCGGTTAGTGAGAACTGCCGATCTGTGGGACGGACGAGGCGAACGCAGAGCGCAATGGTTGAGTCGAACAGCCCATGCTGGCGTCGGTCGACGACAAACTGGTCGGCGCCGCCGCAGCGATCAGTGAGCCTCCAGGTCTGAAAAGGGCGTGTTTGGATTGCACGTTGGTGGCGGTGCGCCGTTCGCGGATGCGGCAGGTTGCTTTTGATGAGTAGACATCGTCAGAATTGCACGCACACACGCACGCACACACGCACGCACACATAAGCCAGACGAGGCACCGAACACCAATTTCTCATTGTTTTTATTGTATTTTTTGTATTTGCCAACACACGTACATAACCACATACAACAAAAGTCCGACACATGGCGCGCGACGAAGTGTACATCGTATACATGCAAGAAACCTGGGCGAGAGAGAGAGAGACACTCTGTTTAAGACACTCTTTATGATAGGCTAATTTCAGAGGGGGGGGCACTTAATCACTGCAATGGGGTTGGTGGCGTTTGAGTTTCCACTGCCGGATAACAGTGTGGTGTGGACGACCAACGTTGTACTCTTTCTCCACGGAAATATTCCAACATGGTCAGTTTGAGTTCTACAACGAGTAGCCAGTTGCCTCGCGCCAGGAAGTTGCCTCGAGTAGCCAGTAGGCGTCTGCCCGTCAGACGACAGGCAGGCGGCCACTGCCGTCGAAGGCGGGAAGCTCGTCGCCCTGTAGACCGCCAGCACTGGCAGTCTCTCTAGCATCGTTTCTCTTTAAAATCTCTTCTACTCACTCCCTCTCTCTTCGAATCTCTTCGAATGTAGAAGGCGGCGTCTAGAAAAGCAGTTGTCCTAATCGCCGCTGCAGTGTCTTCGCGGACCGGCACTGTCACGCTTTTGCTACACATGGCCATCCGCGTTTTAACGCGAAACAAAAAAAATAACAGAATTATGTGGTAGTGTACTGAAGCGGCTAGTTGGACTGCGCCTGTGTAGTACACGGTTCTTCCTTACAACTTCTGTCTGTACAACACTGGCGGACAGTTACATACATTGTAACTATCGAACGAAACAAGCAATGAACACTGGACAGCATGAACACTGATTAGGTAGGTACACTCTGACTTGGGTTGTCGAGTAAGCGAGAGAATTTATGTGCGGCGAACGAGGGGAGAGAGGCTATTTGGCCGTCGTCCGCTTGCGCCGCCAGGTGGCCAGTCCGGTCTTGCAATAGAGTTGGGAAAAATACGTTTTGACTTTGGACCAGCGTATTTTTTTGAAAAAATACGGTATTTTTTTAAAAAAATACGCATCTTTTGTATTTTTTAGAGTGCGTATGTATATAGGTACCATACATCATAGTAAGCCATCAGCGAAGTGTCCAAAGCTTAGAAATCGGTACATAAAGTAGGTCGAACGCTGTAAACTGTGCAAGCACGCAAGTAGACGAGAGTAGGAGTGTTTGTGCGTGCGTGTATGTGTGTGTGTCACGTGTGTGTGTGAGGTGAGTGTGTGGGTGAGTGGTGGTGGTAATGAGCAACCAAGAGATTTGGTTGGCATCCAACAAAGTGAGCAATGGGGGCACGCATCCACCTAGACGAGCTAACAATAGCAAAAGCTAGCAGAACCAATTGTTGGGTTCGCGTCCGCTGCCTCTGAAACATGCCGTAAGCAAAACCTAATCATCGTAAGAATAATGTGATGTCAAACAAATCGTCTTGTGGTAAGTCTACCCACTACACAACTCGCATATATGCTGTTCATTGCAAAGTACATTGATTAGCAACAAATGTTTTATTATCTATTGTAGGTTGATTCAACAAAATACAGGCTTACGACTCATAATTACGACTACTACCTTACGATTACGACTACGACTGTACTTTTTAAAAATAAGATACAGGCGGCGGCGTATTTTTTCAAAAAAAAACGTGTATATTTTTTTGAAAAATACGTTTGAAAAAATGCGCGCCCAACTCTATCTTGCAACAGGCGCGGCGGCCGCCGCTTGTCAGCTGAGGGACGCCGCTTGGGCCGTAGGCAAGCCTTGAGCGCTGACGGCGGCTGGATGAGCGGGCGCGGTAGGAGACCGGTCAGCGGGGAGCTTGTGATTGTCCAGCTTGAGGGCAGACGCGACGCTTGTCTGTTGAGACAAGTCGGCAGGTGGCTGGCGCCCTTGAGAAAGTTCAGCGCCGTTGAAGTCCGGTGTTGGAGAGGTTGGCACTGGGACTACGGTATGAACGAGCGTTATACGACGTTGTCCCTGGCGACGTTGTCCCGTCAGATTTTTGCTGACGTCATAGGCGGACGTTGTCCCGTCTGCAGCGGTCGTTGTCCCGTCCGCAAGCGACGTTGTACCGTCGCCTAGGTGCATGTACCACACGGACCACACGCACAGGCACGAAACCTGCGTGCTATGCGGATTGTTTGTTATCTGCACAATTTACAGTCTGGCCGGGTCACTTTGAATGTTCAAGCCGTGGACGCTGACAGGTTCCGTCGGATGCCCGCTCCTTCCCCCCCCCCCCCCACTGTCACAGAGCCACTAATCAGGGCAGAAGGATGAACGCTCTCATTGCCTCGGTAAAGGGCAGCTGTAGGGCGATGTTAACGAGAGCCAAGCTGTATAGATACTTGCGATTAGTGCATTCTCAGCACATCAACCTGCGCTTCATCTGTGCCCGTTTATTCTTCTTGGAGTGTTTAGTTGAGAGGTCAAAATACAAAACTTTCTTTCATTTCTGTGCATACAGTTAAAGAACCTATGACGCGGTGGAGGCGGCCAACGAGCGGCTTGCAACTACAACCCCACCAGGCGGTATAAAGTTTCAGTTGCACTGATGCTAAGTTTTGAAAGCATGTTTCTACACACGTGTCTACAATGTCGCGGGAGTTATGCGCAAACAAAACCCAGGACACTTAGTGTAGTGCCTACATAGGTATGTGGCTTGTGCTTTACACACAACTACAACATTCCAAAGTGCTGAGCGAAACACATATGGCAAGCGGTTTTGAAGCTAGGTATAAGGCCTGACACGACCGACGTCAGTTCAAAACGAGTCTTTACGAATGCACCGCAATACGATGCTCGGACAGTACGAGACAAGTTGTCTCAGACAACGTCCAGCGAATACGGGACAACGTCCACGGCTTGCGGGACAACGTCCACGGACTTTGTCCCGCGAGTTGACGGGACACCGTCCCTTTCCACCGGGTTGGAAAGGCCAATGCGCTCGTTTTGTTCCTGCAGTCTGGGGCTCTGTCGGCAGCGTTGTTCGTGCGCGCTTGTTGTGAAATGCCGTCAGCGAAATGCAGCGCGTGCGCTATGTTTCCGTTATTCGAATCATACGGTGTACGATGTCTAAACGGGAGGAGCAGGGCTGCTTAGCTTAGGCTTCTGGCACGCACGCCTGCATGCACGCGCGCACGCACGCCCCGCAAGCAAGCACGCGCGCACGCACGCCCCGCAAGCAAGCACGCTCGCGCGCACGCCAATACGCAAATCCAACTACAGTAGATCCGGTCGACAATTGTGTGGATAGTCACGGAGGAGGAGGAACTCGCTGGTGGAGGATGGCAGTGGCGTAGCCAGGGGGGGGAGGGGGGAAGCTTCCCCCCCCGAAATTCTCCGAAGCTAAAATTTTTTAACTTGGTACCCTCTGTTGCAAAAGTGCCAATCTGAGCATTTTTCTCAATTTCAATGCAAATAATGATGAAAACGACACGAAAGAGCCAAATTTTCGCCTGCGGCGCATTGTTTTGCATTAAAAACTGTGAAAGTTCGTTACCCTACTCTAAAAAATTTGCCTGCGGCGCTACTTTGAGCACGGAAATCGACCGTTTTGACAACATTGCTAACGTTTTGGTGTGAATGTAGTCAGACAAACAAGCGCAAAGCGTGTAAACAGATTGGATGAGAGAGTGTCTAAAGCTTCACCAGTCGAAAATGGCACAATGTCCAAAAAATTCGACAGGGTCCCCCCTGTTGCAAAATTGAGAATTTGGCCGAAATTGGACTTCCCCCCCCCCGAAATCAAGTCCTGGCTACGCCACTGGAGGATGGTCATGGTGTCCTCGTCACATCACATCCGCGTCTGTGTCATTCGTTGGACGGTTGAAGGCCGCGCGCGCCTATACGGTACAGGAACAATACGGCCTCTATGCGTTGCCCACTTTGGGAGGGACGGTAGGCAGCTGGAGGGGAACAGCCGAGGCAGAAGATATTCGGGCATGAAGATTGTATCAGCGGAAAGCGCCTCCAAGGATTATCGTGCTGTGAGTGGGCGAGCCAACAATGGTCGCGTTAGGCCGCTCCCACCACCTGGATAAGACACGCCGTCCCACCCACCCGCCCAATGGAGGCGTCGATCTCTCAGCTTAGACAGGCACCCTCGCATCAAGTCGCTTTATCCCTCGGGTTCTAATTGCCAGAGCGCACAACAACCAGTCTATGGTGAAGTGGATTCTCAACGGTGAGTCTTTCAACTTTTCTTTTCGTTCCCGTGCGCGTACATACTTGGGCAGCTGATGACCTACAGTGGTAGAACTAAAAACAATTTGCTCAACCATTTTATTTGGCGCAATCAATGTCAGACATTGGGGAAAGACCAAGCTTGAATATTACGGTATCACACACGGCGTTCTTCTCC
Organism: Paralinhomoeus sp. GSCO2_6; assembly: GCA_030248085.1. NCBI lineage: Eukaryota > Metazoa > Nematoda > Chromadorea > Monhysterida > Linhomoeidae > Paralinhomoeus > Paralinhomoeus sp. GSCO2_6. The sequence goes on from JASAMY010001803.1 coordinate 85,513, forward strand.
CGCGAGGGAAGGTGGGGCCGCCCACCTTGCACGGATTTCGGGCCGAAGCAGCGGAGCCGCCCTACACCATGAGCAATGAGAGCGTTCATCCTTCTGCCCAAGGGCATTACTAACTTGAACACCCGACCACGAGCGCGCCGAGACGACGTCTCATCTCGCCACCTTGCGCGCACGGCTCTGGCCCTGGGTTCGATTCTCGTCCTGTCGCTGCCCAAAATTTCCGCTAGCGTTTTTCCGAACATTGAATCAATTGATAGAAATTATTTTGTATTTTTGTGAATTAAAGAAAATGTACAAATAATTTTTACAGAGAAAAATTAAATTTATAATTTTGTGTAGTACTTTCTGCAATTGTGGGTGTTTCGCCTCCACCGCTTGACACCCGAGAGACCCGAGGCCATCTTTGACGGCCCTCGTGGCTAATTATTGCGCAGATGTTACGGGTTTACGGTATACATGGGAGTAGGCGATTCTTTTTTTAGACAAAGTTATAGTAAATCCTCCAATAGCGTCTCAGGGAAACTATATACTTTCAACCTTTCTTTACCCCGGGGGAACTATTGGAGTTGTATTGCATTCCTTGTGTGTTTAGTAGACTGAATTGTCATTCATTAGTGGGTGGTACCCGTGTACTACAGACCACTTGTGTGCGTACCTACCTACCTATATACATATACCGTTTGATTTGTGTCCCTGGCGACAACGAAAATTGCTAGGTACTTCTTGCCCCCGGGGGCACTATTTGAGAGGGGGCACTATTTGAGAGGGGGCACTATTTGAGAGGGGGCACTATTGAAGGAGTTACAGTATTCAACAACCCACATCGGCCTGCCGTATCGCGAGTGCGTGTTTCGAGAGCGTCGACGCTTTTAGATGCACCACCTGCCGGAGTACGTGCTACTGGGCGTGGTGGCCCCTCAGCTGGGCTGCAGAGAGCTGGCCATTGGGCGTCTGGTCAGTCGACGCTGGTGCGGCCTGCTGAACCGCACCACTGGCCAGGAGGCCCTCTGTCAGCAGGCGGTCGTGCGCGTGTACAGCTGGGGCGGCCTCGTGCCACCGCTGCACGAATCCTCACAACCCTTTGTGGTAAGTCAAATTCGGGTGGAGCGAAGGGTACACACACACACACACACACACACCACTACACTGCAAACGATATTGTGCCGTGGCTTTTCCCCATTTTCTTGGAAACCATAAAGGGTAGCATCTGGAGGCAATGACACTTTGGCGTACCCAGGGAGGTGGCAGTATTGAAGGTATCAAATCAAACAATAAACGATACACCACTACACTGCGAACGGTATTTTGCCATGCTAGCCTGTAGCAGGGTTGCATAAAAAAAAAATTTTGAGTTTTTTTTAAATTAAAAAAAAAAAATTTTTTTTTAAATTTTTTTTTAATTGACTTAGGAGCGATCATTGGTGCCAAATACCTGTACTATAAGATACTTTTAGCCTGAGTGTCAAACACAAGTACTAGTGCTTCCCTAAAGCCTTTAGAAGCATATTTAGCATCGTTTTAGTCAAATGGTGACAAAGCCGCTGCCTCTAAATGGTCGTTTACAGTATCACACTATGTTGGGAACCAGTTGGGAGGTGAACCCAGTTGGGAACCCCAAAAAGAGCTTAGTTTTGTTGCTAATAAGCAAGTTTATGCATGAATAACTACTAATTGTACCATCTAAACACCTTTTAAATGCCTTTTTGCCACTCAAAAGCTAAATTTTACCCAAAAACAGAGAAATTTTTTTTTAATTAAAAAAAAAATCCAACTTTAAAAAAAAAAAAAATTTTTTTTTTTTTTTAAAAAAAAACTTTTTTTTAAATTGTGCAACCCTGGCCTGTAGTAACAACTTGGTTCGTTACGTGCGCTCCCTGTTTGCTACCGGTAGGCCTGTGTTGCAGCATGGGTACGCGTGTGTACGTACCTAGCACATGCGACGGTCCAACGAATGACACAGACGCGGGTGTGATGTGATGTGACGTGAGGACACAGTGTCAGATGCGAACGCGACCATGCCAACATGCGGGCGCGAAAACACGAGGGAGCGAAGCGCGAATTTCAAGATGCAGAGTCCACGGAGTCTTTCAGGAGGTGGGACTGCGGCTCTGCACGGTGCACGGGGTCGAGACGCGCCTCTCGCGCCAGCTGCCCTCTTCGGAGGCGGCGAGCGCAGCGGACGCGGCGGCCATCGACGCCTTTCTGGCGCACGTTCCCTCCGGCTCGGCGAAGCTGACGCAGTTCCAACTCAGCCTCTACACCGACGCCGTCTCCCTAGCGCTCTGGCCCGTCATTCGGCGACTCTGCTCCGTCCTAGCCTGCCGACTCGCCACGTGGTTGGTCGTTGTCCTGTGTTTCGCCTTCACGTTGTATTTCCACGCGTTGCACGCGTAATCGGAAGACACGCCGCCTGGAGAATTCTCTCGTGCAACTTTGCAAAAATTCAATAAGGATTTTTGCGAACCTTTCCATTGAACACACATAATGATTGGCAGCACGCACGTGATTTCACTTCTATGTATTGTACAGGAGGCGGCTGCGAGTGCTGAAGGTGTTGAGCTACACGAGCAGCGATCAGATGACGGAGCTTCTACGTGACAGCATTGAAGAGGCGGCTTGCCAGGGCTTACAGTCTCTTGTGTGCGCACTGGAAGTGCACGAGAAAAGAGGGCGTTTCCGATCCGGGATCCCAAAGAAGAGACTGGGGCTGACGCACTGCCACTCGACACAGCTGACAGAGCTGCACCTGCCCACAGCTGCTTGCGGCTTCCCATGCTGCGGGTCAGCGGACCTCCTATCGCTGATTCCGCAAGAGCTGGCCCTGTCCCTGAAGCGACTCTTCATCAGCAATTGTATCGGTGGTTTCAGCAGGGAACTGCGATTTCCTGTGCTCGCAGTACGGCTCGAGAAGCTCGCAGTGCAGATGCTCGAGGTACATACTGTACATACCGTAAACCCTATGATTAGCCCCCGGGGGCTACTTGTTTCGTTCAAGCTACAGGAGGGTGTATGATTATAAGGGGGGGGGGGGCTAAATATAGGGGGGGCTAATAAACTGGAAGGGTCGAGGTGTGGGAATCTTGGTGGAAAAAAAAAGGCGCGTGGAGGCGATTTTTAAGGGAAAAACCCTGCGCACGCGCGTTAAAATTTTGCCTTTTGGACGATGGACCATTTAGGGAGGGGGTGTAATTAATAGGGGGGGAGGGGTAATAAACTCAAAGTCGTCTTAGGAGGATGTACAATTATAGGGGGGGCTAATTATAGGGTTTACGGTATCGCTCTCCGACTGATGCCAGCGCAGGGTCTTTCAGACGCGTTCCTTGGACGACTTTGTGAGAGCAGTGGGCGAGGCGGCGCCGACGCTCACTCATTTGGCCGTACTCGGCGGGTGGGGGTTCCACGCCGAGCCCAAACCGTCAGGCGACGAGTGCGATTACCGGTGTCTGGTCGAAGCGCTGCCGCGGCTGCGTCTCTTCGCGACGCCACATTGGCTAAAAAGTTGGCGCAAAACGGTGGCCGTGCCGAATGTCCATTGGCCTTTTGACCGCGACACGCTGACCGTCACTGCATCAGTGGTAAGCTCATTGAAATTGCAGCCCCCAAAAAGTTCTGCTCATCCGTACATACCGTAGATCCTACAATAGTGGACGCGAAGAGGGGGCTTCCAAAAATTTTCAGGCGGTAATGCACACAGTGCAGTCAAAATGGCCTTGAAGTGCTTACCTTTTGTTCTCGATTTCATGGGTGATTTTCCCGGAATTGCTAATGCAACGTAGAATACTGCGTGGCAATATCTGTTTTGATAAGCATATCATTGCATAACTGGGTTCCAAAGCATGCACCTGTGCGTTCATTGGAGCGTGGGCGTTTATTTTTTCAACCTACCCTACCCTCTACCCTGGGCGTTCGGGCTTTCATTGGGGGGGGGGCGTTCATTGGAGGGGGGGCGTTCTTTGGAGGATTTACGGTATCAACCGTTGCATGATCAATTGCTGTAGCAATAGAGCTGTTTCGCAAAATGGTCGAGGCATGAGCGAGCGCGGCCCCACTGCAGGCGAGCTACATCGACGGCTCAGAAAGGTTGCTGACGAGCCGCATGACCGGCAACGTGCGCGTGGTGGCCGACACGCCCGAGGAGCGCGCGGTCGTGGACGCGGACTTCTGGAGCGACTGGCGCGTATGCGGTCCACCGCTCGACTCCGACCACGGCCCCGCGGCGGCCCCGCTCTTCACCTCCATCATGACGGCAGTACGCCACGCCAAGAGCGTCTATGGAACGCGTGTCAACGAGCCGGACGTGTTGAGGAGGCTGAATGGGTGACGACGAGCGCCGAGCCGATTGGACAATGCTTGGGTCGTGTGCTAATTTGATTGGATGTGGATTCAGTTTTGATGGTCGCGCCGCAGTGTCGCCCGACATGCCAACCGGACTGACAACTAAACTTTTATAAAGTCAAACTTGGGATGTCGAGCAGCAATATGTTCGAAATTTGCATGAAAGCGGTCAACGCATGCGCTACTTAGGTATTCGCAGACAGTCAGTGGCACTCGCGGGTGCGCCACCCCGCGGTAGTGTCAGTCAGCGTCCTTGGTCAGGCCGAAAGTCGCCTCGGCGCACTTCAATTTCTTCTCTCTCTCTCTCCACTCAGTTGAAGAAGCCAACTTTGCGACCATTCTGGGGTGTGGGGGGGGGGAGGGGTGAGCAGATTTGAAGGCGGAGGCGGGTGTCAGAGGGTTAAAAGTGTACCGAAATAGTGACAAAATACCGTAGATCCTCTAATAGAAGCCCCCTCCAATAGTGCCCCCAGGGGCAAGTCAACTTTGAATTCGCGCCAAAATCAAATTTTGAATGCTACCCAGTTGCATTAAAAGTGCATGCATGGTGTGTAATCATGTGTGCAATACACGTATTTAATTAACCTTTTAAATTCCGGCAACCTGTGTGCATTTTATGGCATTTTAATGTTCAATTTTGCTGCAAAAAACTGACGAAATTAATAGTGCCCCCCTCTCTTGAGAGACATTGAAACAATAGTGCCCCGGCGGCACTATTGGAGGATCTACGGTAGGCACTTTTTGGTCAAAAAATGGGTTAAAATCATACCTGTAACTGGGGGGGGGTTGGGTGCCCCCCGCAGAATTTTTTCAACTTTCCCCAACCCCCCCCCCCACCCTTCCCCCAGAATTTTCCCAAGGGATTTTCACTCAGTCTAAAACAATAAAAGTGAGTAAATGTTGGTGTATTTCAGTGCTTTTCAGTGTTATATGACCATGAAAAGCTAAATAACACTGTTTAGACCCTATTTATACCCATTTTTGACCAAAAAGTACCAGTACAACTAAAAAAATGGCTGGCTACAGCCCCACTTTTTGCTCTAGACACCCCCCCCCCCCAGAATTCGGCCATTTACCCCCCCCCCCCCACTCTTCCAGACCCGGTTACAGGTAAAATAGGCTGTAAATAGCGTTATTTAGCTGTTTTAGGGTAAAAAACCCTGAAAAAAGACGAAAAATACACTACTTTTTATAATTATAGACAAGTTACAGACAATTATAGACAACTTTAGAAACATTCTGGAGGGAGGGTTGGGGGAGAGGGTTGGGGAAGGGTAAGCTTCCGACTGGGGTGGGTAACCCCAAACCGCCCCAGTTACATGTATGGGTGTACATGTGCTCGATTTGCAATGAAGTTGCAATGTCTTCCGCCGAACGTCGGAGTTGGAACTTGCGTCAGATAGTAGAGGCGCATTTTCAAATTGTGCAGCGTACTCGATCAAAGAATGTACTACAGCTGCTGCGCTGCGCACCCAAACGAGACGATTTTCTGCGCGAAGAGTTTCCTTAAGCGCTAGTGACGCTGAAAAGTGAACGCACGTACCTCCAACCGCGGGGGCGCAGGATGGGTCCAGACTCGGGCATGACTCAGACTTGAGGCCATGCATGCACCCAATGTTACGCGTCTTCCATACAAAATACCTAGCGCATGGCCCCTCCACAGTTGTGGGGTGCCAACGGAGCAGTTACAAGCAGATAAGGAAGTCGTCAACAGTCTTAGACGCGCGCAAGTCGCAACGCAGCCCCCACTTGCAAACGACAGTGCAGTAGGGGAGGAGCCACTTGAGAGAAGGCAATATGAGGCTGAAGATTGCGATTGGACTCGTCCTATTGGTTGAGACGTCGCACGCTTGTTTCAAATCACGTGAGCACACCACAACGCGTTCCCTATTTGAACCACTACTTACATTCCTACAGGTACATAAGCTATCGAGGATTCAATATCAATTGTTGCAAGTGTCACTGCGCAATGAGGTGCTTCTGAGTGTGTTTGGCGGCCATTATAACCACCGTCCCCTAGGGGGCGAGGCTTTAAACTCCGTTTTGGTTGACAAAAGTTCAGCGTTTGCAAACTATGACTGTAGCGCAGACAAGTTCAGTGGGCCTCGTCAAGTGCATGAGAGAGATGCGCGGTGAGATCTCCAAGTATGACAAAGGCAACTACCAAGCAAAAGTGGATGGCCTCAACGATATGTTGGAGAAAGAGTACAAAGGTACGCATGCAGGCAACTAAACCGCGTGCAGTATTGCGCAAATTCAGCGTCATTTGTGACTGTCGTGGCGGTGGGTCGGACCCCCAAATTGAAGACACAAACAGGCCTGGCCTACACCAAAGAGGACGCCGTGTTGGGGCAGCTCGCCGGCAGGGTGTGCCTCTATGCGGACATGCCGCTGTGGGGTGCCAGGGAGAGGGCCATCTATGCTTACCACAGGTACATATCATCCGATTTTGTAGATATACTACATAGCCGCTACAACTCGAGAAACCTGCTGCACAACCGCACAGTGCTCTAAGCCAACCAAATGCCCTTTAGAACTGCAACAGCAGTAGTCAGATCGACCCTTGACTACACAGCCAAAGACGGTAAGAAGATTGTCCAAAGCTGTGGCTTGCAGCTAGGGCAAATTCAGACGCGCTTGCAGTGCTGCCATGTCAAGCAATCCGTACATGGGTGGACCGCGCGAGAAATGAGTTTCCAAACCCGGGAGATGTGCAATGGATCGAGCAGGCAAAAGACATTATCTCCTTTGCTAGGAATGAAGCTGGTGGTGGGTGATAGACACAAGCTTTCTCAGTCTGAATTCTTTCAGTAGTGTACGAAATAACTTACATTGGAATACTTGGCCTAAACTCATGTCTCGTGGATGAGACAATGGACACGTCAACTTTAATCTCTTGGAGCAGCAACAATTTTTAATAATGTGCTCCTTTTGGTATTCAGCAAGATTTATTCACTTGTGGCCCCGTTCATCCAACCCCCCTCGCTTTCAACGTTTTTATTATCATTTATCATTTATCAACGTTTTTCGAATTCAACAGCTTTCAATTGACACACAACTGATTTCAGGGCACTGGGCAGCTTTTGTCATTGACCTGAAAGAGCAGGAAAAGTACAAAGACAGATACATGATTTACTACACAGTGTCCTCGATTCACCGATGCTCCTGGGACCTAAACGGCATTCGCTATCACGTCTACCAAATTGCTCCAGGCGACAAAACGAAGATCAACATCAACGTCATGGACTTCACGGACCAAGCCTAAGAAAAATCGATAGTAATTGCGATTGCGTAAGCGAAACTGAAATATTGAGAATGAGCGTAAGCAAAAGAGCAAAACTGACCGCAGTTATTGTGATTTTACGATATGGTAGTTGTCGAATTCGAAGTTCAGAAAGAAAAGTGACAACTATGGCAACCTGTGACTTTTGAATAGTCACAGCGAATCACAGACATTTTATTGTCAAGAAACACTGACAGGGATGTTCATTTTGGAAAGGAGACTGTAGAGTGGGACCTTTGGACAAGACGGGTGGGGCAGGAAGGGACAGTGGGGCAACAAATCAGTGATCTCTTTCCCGTTGGGGGGTGGTGGCGGGGAGGGGGGGGGGGTTGTAGGCGTTATGCGGGCCTTCGGGACTCCGGAAAAAGCGCCACCGAGAATCGAACCTGCGGCCCCTCGATCGGTAGTCCAACACCGTCTCACTGTCCCCGCGCCAAAACGCACGTTTTAAATCTCAAAATTGGCAGCACCTACTGCAGTAAGAATTTATTTGTTAGTTTCGGGTTAATTTCGTAAAGGGGGGGGGGGTTAATTTCGTGATGTAGGCTGCAGATGCCTGTTCCATGTCCGGGCGATCACACTTCATCATTATACAGTGGAGAGCTCTGCGAAGAACGGTTGACGCGTCTTCAGCGGGCAGACTTTTTTGGCGAACTGTTTGAATAGTGCCCTTGAATTGTGTACTGGAAGGAGTAAGTGCGCCTATGTACACGCAAAAGCGTGTTATCACCTAGGCGCTGGGCAATGTACTGGATGAATATCTGTCCAACATAGGACTCGCTGTATACGTAACGCGTAACTGCTACATCTAAAATTGCGTAGTGGTAACTCGTGCGAAATTCTTTAAAATGGCAAAAAGCTGGCCGTTTCGCCTTCTAGTGTCGACGCTGTGCTTTCACTTAATTCTGGCGAGTGAGTTGCTTTTTTTTGAAGGTTATAGACCTGTCTCAGGCGAGAAAGGGACCGCATGAGTCCTTGGTTACCTCTGCCTTTTCTGATCGTCTCTATGAGAGGTATGATCAGGGGACACCGGTTTTGGTGGCAGGGAACGGTCCGGACGCTCAGCAATTGTGCGTTAGCCCCTTGCCTAAGGGGGTTACTGTTTTGTGCAGTCTTGCCACGCTGAGGATTGAACTCCGCACCTTGCGGTTTGGAACCCAACGCCTTAGCCCAACTGCGCAAACAGCCGCTTTAGTTCGACAAGTTCCCATGTGCGATGGGCCTCCCACCCATACCTGTAACTGGGGGGGGGGGTTCCCTCCCCCCCACTTGCTGGTTTTGACCCTACCCACGCCCCCCCCAACCCCCCCCCCAGAAATTTGAAACTGAAAATGGTAATGTGTTTTGTATGGTGCTTTTGAGTAAAAATCGCCCAAAAAGTACCTATATTGGGTTATTTACAGTGTATTTTGACTAAAAAGTGCCTATTTTAGGGTTTTTACAGTGTATTTTTGACTAAAAATCAACCAAAAGTGCCTATTTTTTTCCTTCCCAGACCCCCCCCCTCCTCCAGATTTTCCACCCCCCCCCACCCCCCCCCCCCCAGAAAGTGCCCGAACCCTCCCCCCCAGGTCCAATTCCCGGTTACAGGTATGCTCCCACCGAGGGGGGGGGGGGGAGCGCCTACCATTGGGGGAGTGGGTGGTGATCGTTCGTGGACAGGGGAGCGCTTGGCGTGAGAGAGGGGGTATCATATAAGTTCTGCAGTATATAGATTTAGAAGCCTAAGTATCACTTTAGAAATCGAGCAACATCCGTGCAGACCGAAGCCGCGTCTAAATCCATGGACCGCGTGTGTGACGCAAGTCGGGATATTTTTGCATTTATCGGTTGAGAGTTTACTACTTTTTATTTATTTATTTTTTATTGCTCAAGAGTTGTGAGTTGCAGATATGCGGTTTCTGTTTAATAGCTGGCTCTTTGGGTGGATATTTTGTAGGAAGAACACACCAGAGGAATGCGCCGGTCACACCGTACCTTTATCCATGGACAACAGTGCAACAGGTGAGGAACGAACAAACAAACAAAAAATAGTAGGAATAAAAAACATTTGCTTGATTTTTGTCGTTGATTTTCAGCACTCCAGTTTGGTTGAAATGGATTTGTCGGCGCCGCCCGCGTATAATCGCTATTGAAAAGAATTGATATGACTTTGCTTTCTGATCATTGTTGGTTCAGCATTATCGTGGCAGTTTTTAGAAAAAATAGCGAAGAAAAATTCTTATCTGCATCGAAAAAAGTGCTGTGACGCGTTTTCTGATCATCGCTCGATCAGCATTATCGTGGCCGTTTTTTTCGAAAATAACGTGAAAGCAAAAAAGTTGAACTGCACTCGGCCAGAATTGAACTGGCGACCTCGTGTGTGTGAGACACGCGTGATAACCACTACACTACGAGTGCTTGTGCTAGGTTCGCCAATTATAGCTTACGAAAAGGAATGGCTGCTAGCTCGGGTTCGACGACTTACAGCGCAATGATTGGCATTGATTTTTGTCGCCTTTTGGTGAACAGCAAGAACTGTAACTCGGTAAATGGAACGCAAATTTTAAATTCTCCCGTATTCTGCCGGACGGCAACCGCTACTTTGTCAATAAACGCAGTTCAACGTAAATTGGTAGTGTTAATGACAGTAAGGGATAAGACCTACGTCATATTGGCATTGCGCCATTTCTATCCCGATTTCACGGCGGAGGAACTAGGATGTCCCACATCTCAGCGCATTGTTTTGTTGGGGGGGGGGGGATAACCTGGGTGCAACACTTGCAGCCTCTGCCTCGGCATGCGTTGTGTCTTCCTCCTTCCAGTGGCGTAGGCCATTCCACGCGCTCCTCGCTCCTCGCTCGTGCGCTCACGCACTCCACTGCCAGCGAGGATCGAACCCAGGACCTTCGGTTTTGCAATTTGGTGCTTTATCCACTGAACTATTGCAGCTTCAAACCACAAACTGTAATACTTTGATTTGGAGTGACACTATTCGCCATACAGTTTCTCATTTTTCACGTCCCAAGCTGGGGCCTGGATGGCCTTTGGGCACCTAAGCCTCAGCATATGTCCCACGCCCGTTTTGGCTTGGCTTCGATTTTGGGGTAGGCCATTCCACGCGCTCCGCTGCCAGCGAGGATCGAACCCAGGACCTTCGGTTTTGCAATTTGGTGCTTTATCCACTGAACTATTGCAGCTTCAAACCACAAACTTTAATACTTTGATTTGGAGTGACACTATTCGCCATACAGTTTCTCATTTTTCACGTCTGGGGCCTGGATGGCCTTTGGGCACCTAAGCCTCAGCATATGTCCCACGCCCGTTTTGGCTTGGCTTCGATTTTGGGGTAGGCCATTCCACGCGCTCCGCTGCCAGCGAGGATCGAACCCAGGACCTTCGGTTTTGCAATTTGGTGCTTTATCCACTGAACTATTGCAGCTTCAAACCACAAACTGTAATACTTTGATTTGGAGTGACACTATTCGCCATACAGTTTCTCATTTTTCACGTCCCAAGCTGGGGCCTGGATGGCCTTTGGGCACCTAAGCCTCAGCATATGTCCCACGCCCGTTTTGGCTTGGCTTCGATTTTGGGGTAGGCCATTCCACGCGCTCCGCTGCCAGCGAGGATCGAACCCAGGACCTTCGGTTTTGCAATTTGGTGCTTTATCCACTGAACTATTGCAGCTTCAAACCACAAACTGTAATACTTTGATTTGGAGTGACACTATTCGCCATACAGTTTCTCATTTTTCACGTCCCAAGCTGGGGCCTGGATGGCCTTTGGGCACCTAAGCCTCAGCATATGTCCCCCGCCCGTTTTGGCTTGGCTTCGATTTTGGGGTAGGCCATTCCGCGCGCTCCGCTGCGAGCGAGGATCGAACCCGCGACCTTTGGTGTTGCAATTTCGTGCTCTATTCACTGAGCTATTGCAGCTTCAAACCACAAGCTGTAATACTTTGATTTGGAGTGACACTATTCGCCATACAGTTTCTCCTATTTCACTTCCCAAGCTGGGGCCTGGATGGCCCTTCCTCAGCATATGTGGCCTAAGCCTCGCATGTCTGGCCTAAGCCATAGCATATCTGGCCTAATTAAATTCAAATTTAAATCTGGCCTAATCGAAAAAGCCTAATTTAATAAGAACATATTTGCCTCAGCATATCTGGCCTAAGCCTTGCATGTGTGGCCATACCTGTAACTGGGGTGGGGTTGGGGGGGGGGGGGGGGTTTTCCCTCCCCCACTTGCTGGTTTTGACCCTACCCACACCCCCCAACCCCCCAAACCCCCCCAGAAATTTGAAACTGTACATTGTAATGTGTTTTGTACAGTGCTTTTGAGCAAAAATCGACCAAAGTGTGCCTATATTGGGTTATTTACAGTGTATTTTGACTAAAAAGTACCTAGTTTAGGGTTTTAACAGTGTATTTTTGAAAAAAAATCAACCAAAAAGTGCCTATTTTTTCCTTCCCAGACCCCCCCCCTCCTCCAGATTTTCACCCCACCCCCCCCCCAGAAAGTGCCCGAACCCTCCCCCCAGGTCCAATTCCCGGGTTACAGGTATGTGTGTGGCCTAAGCCTCGAAAATCTGGCCTGAGCTTCGCATATCTGGCCTAAGCCTCGAAAAAGCCTAATTTAATAAAAAAATATTTTGGTGAGCGCTTGAGCACGGAGCGCGCGTTTTGTCCCAAGCCCTCGATTTTGCCGGAAATGGAACGTCTTCCCCGCGATGTGCTGGAAGAAGTCGTGGCGAACCTCTCGTTGGAAGAGATCGCGACGCTGAGAGAGACAGTGGCGTTTTTCGCTTTCCGACTCTTCCCAACCAACACTCGCTGGCTCGTTGGCGCCTGCGAAATGGCTCTCAAGCTGCAGCGGTACAACCAGCACGATCTGGAGATTGTTGGTGTCGTGAGGAGCGCGCACGCAGCGCGGGCGTACGCGCCGTGAATCCGCAACGTGTGGCTGCAGGAAATCGATCTCGTGACGACGAGGGACGCTCGCAGCGTCTGCGCTCTTGTTGACCTGATCGACGATGAAGGTTCGCCTGTGGATGAAGTGGTTGCTGAATTGTCGCAGATGACGACGGCGAACCGCAAGAAGAGGATCAAGAGACAGGGGAAGAAGAAGATGAATAGGAAGGTTGACCAAGTGGAAGGACTCCTGCAAAAATGCCATCTGCAGTTGGCCTCTGATCAGCGAGGGGCCATTGCGCGCTTGCATTCATTCTCACTCAGCACGGTTGGTTATTGCTCTGCTGCGCCCGTGGTCATACTGTAAGTAACTGAGTCTGGCAGAGTGGGGGGGGCGGGGTAAATGGCCGAATTCTGAGGGGGGGGGGGCTGGTCCTGGAGCAAAAAGTTAGGGGTAGCTGGCCATTTTTTACTTAGGGTCAAAACAGTGTTACTATGTAGCTGTGTTATGGTCATATAACACTGAAAAGCACTGAAATACACCAACATTTACTCACTCTTACCGTTTTGGACGGCAGAAATTCCTTGGGGGGGGGGGATTCTGGGAGGGGGCTGGTGTTGGAAAAATAGTGGGGGTAACCTAACTATTGCCCCCAAAGGCCGATTTACAGTTAATGGTCTTTGCAACGTTTTTTAAAGAACTTTTTAAATTGTGCAAGCCTGGTGACGAATGATATAGTCGGAGTTTAGACGCGTTGCCTCGACTTTCCATCACAATGCCTCGCTGTCTACGTCTCGCCATTTGTGCGTGACGCCCTGCAGAGGTGGCGACTTTTTTTTTAATTTGAAAGGACCACAGCTGACCTTTCCTTTGGAACGTGACCACCGACCAGAGGAGGCGAGCATACCTTTAACTGGGTGGGGGGTGGTCGGTCCCTTGAAGGAGGTGGCTCAAAAGCAACCAAGTCGCGTTTTTATGTCGATTTTTACAATTTCACAAAAATCATTTTTTGGCGGGCATTGGATACCTAAAAGTTCTGTGGAACGCCTCTTAAAGCAAACGCTTTCAGTGCGGAGCTTCGCCATCTCCAACTGCAGCTTTCATCTTTCCAAGACGACTTGCTCAGTCAAGACGTGCTGCCGCTGTTGCAGCGAGGACTGCCAAATGTCAAATGTCTTGAGTTCCTGGGCTATCGCCCCACTTTGTCTGCTGACTCGAACTGGCCCAGTCTCGTCCATCTCGACATTCGTGATCGATACTGTTGCAAGCTCATGGAGTCCAACAAGCTCGCTGGTCAGCTTGAGCGTCTCCGAATCAGCAACATGGACGACCCGCAGCGCTTTGGCGCTGGTCGTCTGCTGGCGCTGACGTGTCTGGACGTCGGCTCTATGTATTGGAGCATGGCAGTGGGGTCGTCCCGCTACCAGTTCCCCATTGATGTGCTTCAGGCCGCCCCGAACCTATGCCATCTGAGAGTTGGTTACGTACAGGTTTTGAATATAAGCGACGATGAGGAGGACATCTTCTCCTATCGCGACTTCGTGGCTGCCGCCGAGAAGCTGCGGACTCTTGCCGTGTGGTTCTTGAATGTGCAGCCAAGCTGCACTACCGTCGAACACACTGACTGGCCAGAGACGCGAGGTCTGCTGACGATCCAGAGGTCGGTGTGCGACTTTCCCATTACGCCTTCGGAAGGAATCACTGGATGCAATGTTCGACTTGTCAACGATGAAAAGGAATTGATTTGGCTGCTGAGTCGTGACAACGCGTGCTGTCGTGCAACAACGCCGTTCCGGCTTAGGCTTGTGTTGGTCGTGGTGGCCGTGGTGGTCGTGTTGGTCGTGTGTTTCATGTAACGCCTTTTTTGTTAGCGTGGGACAAAACGCTCGCTCGTGCGCTCCTGCGCTCTAAACAACCACACCAAAATATTTCTTCACTAAATTAGACTTTTTCAAGGCTTAGGCCAGATATGTGAGGCTCAGGCCAGATTTTCGAGGCTTAGGCCACATATGCGAGGCTTAGGCCAGATATGCTGAGGCTTAGGCCAGATATGCTATGGCTTAGGCCAGATATGCTGAGGCTTAGGCCACATTTGCTGAGGCTGAGGTGCCCAAGGGCCATCCAGGCCCCAGCTTGGGACGTGAAAAATGACAAACCGTATGGCGAATAGTGTCACTCCAAATCAAAGTATTACAGTTTGCGGTTTGAAGCTGCAATAGCTCAGTGGATGGAGCACCAAATTGCAAAACCGAAGGTCCAGGGTTCGATCCTCGCTGGCAGTGGAGTGCGTGAGCGCACGAGCGCGTGGAATGGCCTACGGCTTTTTGTTTAGTTGGGCGTAAACTAAAACACACGACCACCACGACCAAAACTTTGGGCTTAGGTTTAGGCTTTTGCTTAGGCTTAGGCGTAGGTTTCTGCTTAGGCTTAGGCGTAGGCTTTTGCTTAGGCTTAGGCTTAGGCGTAGGCTTTTGCTTAGGCTTAGGCTTAGGTTTCGGCTTAGGCTTGTGTTGGTCGTGTTGGTCGTGTGTTTTATTTAACGCCTTTAGTTGGCGTGAAGGTACCGTATACCGAACGGATTCAATTTTTAATAAAAAATGACGGACAAAAAGCAAAGGAAACGCAAAGAAAAGGACAAGACTAAGAGCAAGCCGAAAGGCGAACTGTGCGAAACAAACTATGCAAATCTGGCGAAATACTTGTTGTATACGTTGATTGCTGTTGGTTTGGCAGTCGTTCACAGGTTTACTCCTGCTTGAGTTTCTTTCAAAATAGATTAAATATTTTTATTAGTTTAGAACCCACATCGCTTTTATGTTTGAGTCGGACCGACACTTCTCCCACTTGGCGGATTTTGAGCGCGAGATGACATTCCGAACGGAAATGGTGCATTTTTTTTATTATCTTTTAATTCTTTTAGTTGATTTTAGTGCCTGGAATGCATAATCGTATTGGTTCGTCAGTTATTGGCGGCCACCTTCTGCTCTTTTACCAATTTATAAGCCAAAGCACAAGAGCTTGGCACTGGATTGATCCTTTCATAGACGAGTGAAATATTGTGCTCTATTTCTCAACAAATATTCCAATTACCGTAAACCCTATAACTAGCCCCCCTATGATTAGCCCCCCTATAATTATACACCCTCCTAAGACCACTGAGTCTATAACCCCCCCCCCTATAATTACGCCCCCTCCCTAAATGGACCATCGTCTGAAATGCAAAATTTTCTTCTAAGTCTGGGTGTATATATGTAGATGTATGTGCCTCCACGCGCCTTTGCGCCCACAAAGCTTCCCACACATCGACACTTCCAGTTTATAAGCCCCCTATAATTAGCCCCCCCCCCCTATAAGTATACACCCTCCTAGAGCTCAAACGAAACAATTAGCCCCGGGGGCTCATTATAGGTAGGGTTTACGGTAATATCCTACCTAATCGCTTCGCAAAATAGCAGTACAAATTAAAGCCAAACCAACTCACTCTAATTACCGCCCAGGGTCTGTATTTTTCCTACTACAAGACGCTGGTCGAAGCTGACAAGTTTTCGGACGGACTGGGGCAAATCCTGCAAGATAATTCGACGGAATACGGGCACACGATCAATACGCTGAAAAGATTCAATTTATACCCCGAGGTTGGCTTTATTTAATTCTACTTATATTCTGTGCGTGCATGCGTGCGTGTCAGTGAAGGCGGCACACAGAGAGCAAGTTTCCGTTCCGATTGATTTGCATTTTTCCTTCAAATTTAATTCTTTCAACTTCAAATCGACGCTTATTCAGGTAGCGCTGTCGCTCCTGTACCGTTTCTACGTGGATTTTGCCGAGAAACTCAAGTGGCAAACGCAAGTGTGCTGGCAGACCAATAGAGGGGAAGGCCTGGAGCCCATTCAAAGCTGCGAGGGTATACCTTTTTTGTCGTCGTTTCTGCAGTGTTCTGGGGTATGGGGGGGGGGGTCTCTCCCTGGCTGCAACACCAACCCCCCAGTAAAGTGGGTGCTTTGTTATCCAACCTTGTTCTTCGCGCATGTAACGCTGGGTGCGGGCGGGGGGGGGGGGTCCCCGAGGAAATCCCCCTGCAAATTTATTTTCAATGTTCCCTCCCTCTGACTGCGGCCGCGCCTTGTTGCCCCCCCCCCCCCCCCTAATTTTCAATCTCTCACAAATGTTTCACGAGTTAGTTAAAGGAAGCGGCGCCAATTGTGTTGTATTCCTGTGCGCAAGAGTCTCACTAATGTTGATTGTCTACAGTTTTTCCAAAAAAGTTGCCAACCTTGAGAACAGTGACGCGTGCGACTTTTTCTATCAATCGTAGCTAGAAGCCCTGAAACCCCACGCAAGCGAGAATTTTTAGAGTTTTTCATTTTGATATTAGCCCCGCATTTGGACCTCGAATTACAAAATGCTCCATAATAAACCGACGACAGTTTTACTAGGGGGGGGGGGGGGCAGGGCCGCAATTGCACTTTGGCTTTTATTTGGCATTTTTCTGATTTTTTTAGGCATGGGCAACTCCCACTATTTCTATGTGAATTCCGCGTTTGCGCTGGCTGGCACCGTTGCTTCGGCCGTATTTCTGTATGGAGTCGTTCTGAGGTATTTTATTTATTAATACGAAATTATTTTGTATATTTTTGTCGGGTAATGTAGTTGATTTGTACACCTATGTATGCTTGGAGAAAATAGTTGTGTACACTGTAGTGGATATTTTAGCGGCACTTTTCTGGGCGGAATTTTGTCAATTTGCGCATTTTTCTTCAATCACGGAGAGTGCACAAGAGTGCAGTGGACGCCGCCGCTACGAGAAAGCTTCGGCTATCCCATTTTCTTGTGGCAAATGCTCTTGGTTACGGTAGCCGTCAAGTGAGTAATTTCGACCTTGCATGCTAAGTCTAATGCATTTTAATTGATAAACTGATCGGTGTCAGATCAAAGGCTGCCCTTTGTGTTACGCACGCACGCACGCACCCAGGCACGTACGCGCACACATACGCACGCACGCACGCACAGACATTAATCTTTCAGACATCGCAAAACCGCTCTGTGGTATTCGGTTTTAATCGCAATCTTGACGGCCGCGTTTATGATGTCCTGGCAGGTAACGAGACGATACAACTCAACGCAAATTGGCTTCATTAATTACCTTACTTTAATTTATTAGTTCGCGCAATTTGCGCTGACCACCCAAGTGGGCGCACTTTTCCTATGCTACATGGCGAATATGTTGGAGGCGGATGTCGCAAAGACGATTTTCAGAGGGATTTTTGTGGGTTTTTAGTTAGCGTGCGTGCGTGCGTGCGCGTACGCCTGTTCGTCAAGCTGGTCCGTCCGTTAGTTTGCGTGCGCGTCGCTCCTGTTTGCAGCTTGAACAGAAAATTT
The DNA here is from genome assembly GCA_030248085.1 of Paralinhomoeus sp. GSCO2_6. Taxonomy (NCBI): domain Eukaryota; kingdom Metazoa; phylum Nematoda; class Chromadorea; order Monhysterida; family Linhomoeidae; genus Paralinhomoeus; species Paralinhomoeus sp. GSCO2_6. The sequence continues at coordinate 103,403 of JASAMY010001803.1, forward strand.
GTATTAAAATTTAATAATTGTAAACCAGTTTAGGCGGGATTTCTACTGGGTTTCGTCGCGCTGTTTGGCAATGAGATGCTTCTGACCTCCATGCTGCTTTCCAGTCTCATAGTTGCCTTGGTACGGTAGTGTTGTTTGGCACGCACGCACGCACACGCGCACGTTTGTGGCACGTTGAAGAACATACTTGTAACTGGGTGGTGGGTATGGTTCTCCCCCCCCCCCCCCACCCAACAGAAAATGTTCAATGTTTTAGAAGTTTGGAAACTACCAATTGTTGCTGGCGTCACTTTTACGCGCATGTATATTCTGCGCGAAACATTTTGTACGCGAAAACACACTCATTCACGCGCGCGGGTGTGTGTGCTGAGTGATGTTTGCATGAGGATTTATTTCCAGTTTTTTTGTTATTTTCAAACAATTTCAGATGTGTCTACACATCAACGACTTGATTTCGCTTAGATTCCGATGGGTTTATTTTCCGATTTTTCTTGGCGCCACCGTAGGCATTCGTGTGTTCCTCGGACGATTGTTGGACGTGAAAGATGACGTACGGATTTTTATTCTTTGAAAATAATAGATCAACAATTAAAAAAAATTTAGGCGCATATCTTCGACATACTGCGGTCGAAATTTACGAATTTCAGCAACTTTCACACGCATCTGTACACGTGCGCGCAGGAATTTGACTTTTTGGGGAGCGAGGTAACTGTATGTTTTTTTTTGGGAGCGTGTATGTGCGTGTGTGTGTGCATGCGTGTGTCTGTGTTTGTTTGTTTGTTTATTTATTCGTCGAAGCACGGTGTACGACATTACAAAGGCACACAGGCGAAGCACAGCGAGTGAGCGAATCATGTGTACACATGTGTCACAACAAACAAAGTACAAATGTCCACAGTTAGCAAATAGGAGAGGGGGAAGTGCAACGCCCGCCAACTGTTTACATTAACGCGTGCGAGACATGGCTAGGTGACACCAACAAGGTGATTTTATAACCTAACCATGTGTGTGTGTGTGTGTGTGTGTGTGTGTGTGTGTGTGTCTGTCTGTCTGTCTGTCTGTCTGTCTGTGTCTGTGCGTGCGTGCTGTCTCAGTGTTCGTGTCTCCACCACACCTCTACGTGTTTTTGCGCGTCATTTTGATTTCCATAATTGTTTCCCAATTAACTACCCTTTAGGCTTACTACAAGCTAATTGCGACCATTCTTTTGCCCTGCGCAGTTGTCGCTATTGCATTGATGGCCATATATTTGCTGAAGGAACGCAAAATGCATCTATTTTTGCGACAACTTAGCTCGGAGGATTTGTGGGAATCCGCGGTCAAGTGAAAATATTTTTTAGTAATTTTTATCTTGCATTGAGAATTTATAATTCGTCTAGATCTGCTACAACATTGTGCAGTTGGGAGCGTTCACAGTTATGGCCGTGCTGATAATGCGGCTGAAATTGTTTTGGACGCCACATCTGTGCATAGTCGCTGCGGTGCTGGCATCTACAAGGGTATTTAGTATTGTAGTGTTATTTATTGTTGTGTGATTTTTTAATTACCGGATCATTTACACTTTAGTGGAAATGCATGCTGCTCCCTCCCGCATGGGAGATGTAAATTTTTTTGAGATGTTAGTCTATCTGAAAAGAAATGTTAGTTTATCGTTTCTTATTTGAAATAATTTTGTTTAGTGCTGAAGTGCAGATAAAGCGCTGTATATTGCAGAAACGATAATTTTTCCAGGAATTACTTTGATTGGAGAATATTCAGTGCATTGAACCAAATGATTGGTGGGGCGTGCATTACCGTGTCCTTCCGCTTGAACAAAGTATGGTCGTTTTAATTCATTTAGTGAATGCACGCTGTTCATGAAATACGGTATTCAGTGCCTTAACCACGTTCCATTCCAGCTGTGCTTCGAGCTGTTCAAGGGCCTTATCAGGCCGCTGCATCAGCAGGCTGTGTGCATTTGCCTATTAGGCGTTATGGCGCTGCAAGGCTATGCGAATCTGCAGCACCAATGGTCCATACAGGGGGAGTATTCGAACGTGCCCCAAGAAGAGTTGTTTAATTGGGTCACTGCCAACACGGAGAAAGGTGTGACACCGTGATGGTGGATAATGTTGTTGTTGTTGTTGTTGGATTGGGGTTTAGGGGCAACGCTAGGAGGCCGTCAATGGCCCGTATACCCATCTCCATGACGCCTTCCCGTCTGGGGCCGCGTAATCAGCCAAAGACATTCGGAAGAACGCCATCTGTAATCTAGGGCAGCGACGGCACGAGAAATCAATCGAAAGGGAAGTGCTCGATCTGGTGGCTCCATCAAGAATCGAACCCGGGACCTTGCGCGCAAGAGGCCGATTCTCTACCACTAGGCCATACGCTGCCCTTTCTCGTCCTGGGAGGTGGGGAGGGGTGGACGTGAGGTTAATTAATTAATTAATCACTGTCTTTTGCCTGCAGACGCAGTGTTCGCCGGTACCATGCCAACTATGGCCAATTTGAAGCTGTCCACTCTCCGGCCCATAGTCAATCACCCTCATTACGAGGACGCCGGATTACGGTATGCCGCACGCGCACACGTACGCGCACGTACGCACTCCATGGTTACTACTATTGTTGCCCCATGCAGGGAGCGTACCATGACCGTCTACCAGCTATATAGCCGCAAGCCGATAGAGGAGGTGCACGAAGCGATTGCGCAGCTCGCAGTGGACTTTGTCGTCTTCGAATACGGATGGTGCGCCGCGCCCAAGGACAAGTCAGTGCGTGCGTGCGCGTACGCTTGTTCGTCCGTGGTTGTGCGGACGCGAACGCATGCCTAATCCCCCCCCCCTCCGCCACGCCTGAAGGGGGGACCCATAATTTGGTTTTCTTGAAGGTTCTATGCCTCTGAAGGCCTCGCAAAGCGGTTGGGGGGATGATCTTTTACATTTCAGCTACACTGCGTGCATTTTCAGTGATTTTTTTTACCCAATATACCTTCTACGTCCACCGTTTTATGCCGGAACCCCAAACCATACCATCCCCCCCCCCCTCCGCACAATAAGCACCATTAGCTCTTAGCTCCCCTTTCAAAATTTTGCACAAACGACACGCACGCACGCTCATCCATGTCAACTCCAGAGCCATCATTTCAGAGAGCACTGCAGTCTACCGTATAGCTGGGACAAATTGGACCCCCTGAACAGGGGCCGGACCGCCCTGTGTGACGTCATTCAGCGGGATGGCAAAATCGCCCCCTTTCGGAAGGTGTATCAGAATCAGCAGTACAAAGTCTTGAAAGTCGACAAGGGAAGAGGCAACAACACTATGCGAGAGAAAAATAACAAGTCATAGGGAAAATATTTAACAATCAGAGGAAGTTGGGGGCTTTTTTGTGCGTGGCATTTTGGTGGGTTTTGTTAGACACGTAGGTACCCTACTTACATAATATTTGCATAATATTGATATGCAATCCACACGTATGCAATCATTTATGCATAGTACGTTACCTTTGCTCTGGCATAATAGTAGGGTGTTCACTTTCTATGGTATGGTGATATTTGGGCGCGCATTTTCTCTTGCCACGACTTTTGTGCCTTGCTTGTTTGGGTTGGTGGAAGATTTCGCACTGTGTCTCATGGCTAGTATATTCATCATAACGTACGTTTCAATGCGGGGGGGGGGCAAGAAAACACTGGAGGGTGTCAAAAAGCGCTTTGCGGATACGCACCAAAATCGCTTCGTATGGCCAGGGGTCCGTCAGGAGAGCGCGACGCTTTCAACGCTGATCCTCTGGCTAATTTGACCAATCAACAACAACGCTAATTGTGCTTGGGAAGCTTCACTGAACTGCCCTGGCTTGGCAGGAAGGGGGGCTCAGACGACGCTAGCACCGCTGAGGAGCGACATTTGGAAGTCGGCCAGCGCGGAATCCATCTGCGCGTTCTCCTCCAGAATCTGAGAGCGCCATTTCGGTTCCTGCGCACGCACGCACACACACACACAGAAAGAAAGAAAGACCGCACTTCTTCTCTATCCCTCTCGAGCAGCTGTCTCTTGCGCGTCTCAGCCAGGAGTTGCGCCTCCAGGAGTTTCTGCGACTCCTCGAGCTGGGCCACCCTCTCCGACAACTGACGCGTGCGCGCCGCCGACGCCTCCCCCGACGCCGCCCCTGCCACGCCCGGCGAAGACACCAGCGAGCGCTCTGCAAAGAAAAAAAAATTTTGTTGGGACGCCCATACAGACAGACGTCATGCCCGTCAGTGTGTGTGTGTGTGTGTGTGTGCGTGTGTGCGTGCGTGTGTGTGTGTGCGTGCGTGTGCGTGTGTGCGTGTGTGTGTCGCGCAAGGAATTCCATGACACAAGCCAGCAACAGCGGGGGGGTTGTACAGGACTGGCTTGTCTACCCCCCCCCCCCTCCTGCACAATTTATTTTTCAAAACTTTCTCCACCTACTTTACGAGGTGATGATCATACCCGTAACCGGGAATTGGACCTGGGGAAGCGTTCGAGTACTTTCTGGAAGGGGGAAGGGGGTGGTGGGTGGGGTGAAAATCTGGAGGGGGAGGTTGGAGAAGGAAAAAATAGACACTTTTGGCCGATTTGTTGTCAGAAATACTGTAAAAACCCTAAAATAGGCACCATTAAAATTTCTGGGGGGGGGGGGGGTTTGGCAGAGGACCCCTCCCCACACCCCCAGTTACAGGTATGGTAATGACAGAACATAGCGGGGCCCGGCGTTGACAACTGTAGTGACTTTATTGAGGGCAACATAGACCATTTAGAACCACCAATGCAACGTTTGACGCGTAGCTTGCTCGGCAACAATCTTTTTACAACCCCAAGTGGGCGTAGTTGCAACTGGGTAGGGTGACTGGTAGGTAGGGTGCTTTTTCAGGTATTTCTTATCCAAATATCAACAATTTCGCCCGCGCCGCAGTATTTTACGAAGCAACAGACCGTTTTCGAGTCTCTCAAGCGCGTTTTTTGACGAAAAATTCAACAAAAATTTCGCCTGGTGTTTCCAGCGTGCGCCAAGCATGTTCTAGGTCCATCAATGAGCCATGCGAGCGCACGCACGCACACGCACGCAAACACACACGCACGCACGCACGCACAAACAATGAACACGCGCCTACTTCTCGATTTGGCCGTGCTTTGCTGCTGACTGCTTTCCAGTCCGCTGCCGTTTAGAGACGCGCCCGAATGCGCGCTGCTGTCATGCTCCTCCTCCCCCAGCAGCGCCGCAGCGGCGTTGGCCTTGAGCCGCTGCACGAGCGGTTCGATGGCGCGGAATTTCTCTCGCAGCAGTGCCGTCTCCTCCGAGAGCCGATTGTTGTCTTGCTGACAACGGTCGCGCTCTTGCCGGCTCGCCTCGCAGCTGGGGCAGCACAGGTCCGTGAAGGGCGCGGTGGAAGCCAGCTTGATGCCTGGAAGTGGGGGGGGGGATTTTGTTGTTGTTGTTGGATTAGGGGCAATGAATGGCCCATACAGCATAGCCATCTCCGTGACGCCTTCCCGTCTAGAGCCAGACATTCTGAAGGACGCCACCTGTAATCCAGGGCAGCGACGGCACGAGAAAAGCCATTGACGCGAAAAAAAACTCGTTCTAGTGGATGGACCCACCAGGAATCGAACCCAGGACCATGCGCGCAAGAGGCCGATTCTCTACCACTGCGTCAGTCGCTGCCCAATGGGGGGGATGTTTTTAGCACGATGAGTGCACGTTTATGGAAATCGGGATGACAACACGCGGGGGGGGGACAACTTGCTCCAAGGGGAAGGGAGGGGGATCAGGATTTTTTTAGGGGGGGGGGGGGCAAATGGAATCAGCACTTAAAATGGCACCCTTCCGACCTTGCAGGTGGCACCCAAAATAGAGCGCTGCTGGCGAACCGATTAACAACAGCTAGTAATAAAATTTGAGTTAGGGGGAAAAGGCCAAGGGTCCTTGAGAATTGGACATATGACCGGGTATGGCGGCGGGGGGGGGGGGGGTAATTTTGGCAAAGACATGAACACAGCACTGCAAAACTGACAGCGCCGCAAAAAAAAGACTTGCTGACATTCGACGATTTCGTCGAATTTTTCGGCGCTTTTGGCGGCCGCGCGCGCCCTGCGCTCCTCCATCAGCGCCTTGACGGCGCTTCGAAGCGCCATCGTCTTCGCGCCCTCTTTCTGCAAGACTTGAAGAATTGAATTCACTTGAGAAATTGAGAATTTGAGACTTGAGCAACGCCCACCTAGGTGGATCGGACCCCTTTCTCTAATCAGAAAATAACAGGCAGAGGCAGGCACACCCAGAGGCGCCTGCATAGGTGTAGATTGGGTCAAAAGCCAGGGGGTGGCTGGGGTATCGAGGGGGGAGGGTCTCCCGCCATCCCGCCGGGATCGGAAATTTTGGAGGGGGGGGGGGGTCGAATTGGAAGATTTCGCACCAAAATAGCGCGCAAATAGGTCCTTTTTGGTCCAAAATGTGTCAAAACAACACCTAAATAGCACTTTTTAAGCGCTTTTGGGTCACGCTACACTGAAAAAGGACACAAAAATACGCATATTTACCTATTTCTTTCAATAATGAGACAGGGTTTCCTGCAACTTATCCGGGATGGCGATGGCCAGGGGGGCCTCTCTCCCGCAAAAAAAGCGGGATGGCCTTGGCCAGGGGGAGGGTGAACCCTCCCTAGACCCTCCCTGAGCCCACCTATGCGCCTAGGGCGTTGCAAACATTTTTTGCAGTGTATCTTTTTCAATGGAATTGGAGTGTTGCAAAAAAACGCGGTGGTTCAGAAAGCGAAACGTATCACTTTGAGGGGTGTGTTGCCTGTGCAATGGTCATAATCTGAGTTTACCATTGCCGAGCCGTTTCTGGGCTTCTAGCGTAGATCTATAGGAAACTGTTTCCGTTTCCATTTTGTTTGGAAAGGTCAGTCATCATGTCAGTCAGCCTCAAACTCGAGCAAACTTTGCGACGCCACGAACGGCTAATAGCGTTTTGAGCTCCCCCACCTCCCCAATGCCCAAGCCTAAGCAAAAGCCTAGGCCTGAGCCTAAGCGAAGACTAAAACTAAGCCTAAGCAAAAGCCTAAGCCTAAGACTAAGGCAAAAGGTTGGGGAGGTGGGGGAGCTCAAAACGCAGTGTTCCCCACGAACACCGAAATTACGGCGTCATACACTGCTGAGGGGACCCAATCAAATTCGGAGAGAACCGTACGAGGAAGGCCTCTCTCATTTTGTCCAGCTCCGCGTCAAAGATTGTGCCGATTTCCTTGAGAGAGTCTTGCAGTTCTTGCAGCTCCCCTTCGGGCAATTCCTTTCCTTTCCTGAACTCCTTCAACAGCGCGTCTCTGGCATTCTTTAGGCGCGCATTTTCTTGCTTCAGCTCTGCATTCTGCCGCTTCACCTGCCTGGAAGAAAATAAGAAAATTATTAAGGACAAAAAAGCAACAAAAAAAACAGAAAGAAACGACGTTAATTGTTCCATCATGGAGGAACTCGCTTCCAAGCGCAGGTTGCGAACGGTTTTAGGCGACTTCAATATTCCCTTTGGAGAAGAAGACATTTTAAATTGTCTGAATTTTTTTAACAAGTCTTCTTTTCCTTTGTTTGAAAATTAAAAAAAAAAGAATCGCGTTCTAAGAGTTACAGGGTTACGCTTAATAACCGCACACGTTGAAAACCGCACACGCGCAATTCAAAACTTTGCACACTAAAGGTTTGAATTTCTTGGTTGTTGAGCAAAAATCGATAATAGCTGGTGACAACATTTCCCTTTACAACAACAACGCGATGAATGCCCTCGTGCAGCATTTTGTCAATGCCAAAGCCTATTTAAGCCTAGATCTAAGCATGAGCTTAAGCCTAAGCGTAATTCAAAGCCTAAACGCAAGCCTAAACCTAAGCCTAAACTTTCTAAGTCTCAGGGGAAGCGTAAGTGGAAGCCTCGGTGGAAGCCTGAGCCTGAGCATATGCGAAACTGCTTAATTTAATGCCTAAGCATAAGCCTAAACAAAGCCTAAGCCTAAGCAAGTTCTAGGTCTAAGCCTAAGTCTAAACCCCTGACAAACCCTCAGCCTAAGCAACTTTCCAAGGCGTGCGGTTTTCAACGTGTGCGGTTTTCAACATGTGCGGTTTTCAACGTGTGCGGTTTTCAACTGACACCACGGTGGTTCACCACGGTGCGGTTACGGTGCGTTAACGGTCCACAATTGGAAATAAACGGTGCTTAACTGCAAGTACGGTACTGCCCAATTCAAACATGAGTACGATTTGCAGTGTTAGTCATGGCATTCAAGATTGCTGTGTGGTGCATTTTGCTGTGCCTCACAGCACACCCGACACGATACACCTATGCACGAATAAATGCCTGTCGACGACAACAACGAATCAATCGGAAGGAGTCAACACTGCAAATGGGATTACCACTGGGTGAGCAATAAATTACGCTGAGATTAGCATTAAAGGATGAGCGAGCGAGCTTAACCAGTACAGCGCGAGCGCGGGATGACTTTCACGACCTTCACGTCTGCCGGTCGTAGAACAGCAGATAGGTGTCCTGCTCGGACTGCTCCTGACTGTCGACGGGGGCCCAGTCGGCGTCGGCGCCGAGCTGCACGACGGTGCTGTCGTCGAACCGCCACCAGGAGCCCAGCTCGTCGACCAAACCGTCCGCCATGTAGTGGCTGCTGTCGACGCTCGCCCCCCAGTGGTACTACACAACAAACCAGAAACTGTGGAGAATGTCACTCAACGCGAACTGAGCGAGCACTCAGGACGACGCTTCGCAGTCGGTACTTGGTCATCAGTGGCCTTTGCTGCGCGACAGCGGCGTTGACGAAGGGCGCGACGTCCAACTGCTTGGGCACGTTCACCGCAACGCCCACCTTGTTCAAGTCCGCGTCGAACCTACCATTCAGTAACAAAGCAACGCGTCTGATTGGCATTCACGGAATCGTTCAATGACACCGTTTGAGGCGGATGGCCAGGCACGGCGGCGGCACTCCCAGGTTCAGCTGGCTGGTGCTGCTGTCGGTGGCGGTGCAGCTGGGGCAGGTGTCGTCAGTGGGCGCCTCAGGGTCGAAGTAGGCGTTCAAGCAGTCCTGAGAACGGAAGATCTATACACGCATGAACACGCATTGTTGTTGGCATACCTGCACTGACGACGGCTGGGATGAGAGCCCCAGTCGGCACGGTGGCCTAGTGGTAGAGACTGGGACTCATGATCGCAAGGTCCTGGGTTCAATTCTCGAGGGATCCACTATTGAGAACTATCCCTTTCAGTGGATTTTTCTCTGGTCATCCTTGCCATAGAACATACTAGCCGCTTCAACTCAGGACTCCTGCTTGCAAAGTACTCCAAAGTGGTTCAGTATCTATATTTTTTGTCCTCAGTAGTGTCTCATCATCAATACAATGTGTCATAAAATCATGCTGCAAATGCTCAGTTGAAAAGCAACAATGACGAATATGTAAAGTGCTGCAGCAAAAGCCAAAGGAAGTCAACCAATGCAACCAATGCACTTCTGCAATACAGGAAAACATTTTACTGTTTGTTGCACCTTGTTTGTTGCAACGCTTCATTCTTGCGTCCAGTCATTACATTCGATAGTAAAAATTTGACACTATACCATCTTGGGCAGACACCATAAATCCCATATTTTGTGGCGGCGGGCTAATTGTTTTAATCAGCCCTTCAGAGCCAGCTAATAATAATTGCCTTTTTTTGTAATCTGCATGGTTGCTCGCATATGTTCATGCATCGTGATCTGCAGGCGCAGTGCTGCTGCTTCCCGATCGGCTTGTGCACGCGCCGCCGACTGCTCGGCAGTCTGCTATAAATAGGTAATTGCACCGCAAAACATTTGAGCGCCATTGAGAAACTAAATAATACACTTCTTCTGAAGCTCCTTGACCGCTCTGTAGAACTCGTCGAAATTTGTGAACGGCCTCTCTTCCTCTTGGAGCGACTTGCCAAAGCGGCGCTCTCATCCTGCCTGCTTGTGCAAGGCCTTTGGACCTGCTCTAAGCTAGGATCGCTGTCCGACGCTTCCAATTCCCTTCCGGCAGGCTGTGGGCGGACGTTTTTCGGCAGGCTTGGGCTTGAGTCTCCCTTACGTCGTTTTTTGGCAAAACACAATTGTTGCGTCCGCATCCGCTCCATCCGAAACCAAAGCGAAGCCTAAGTCTAAGCGAAGCCTAAGTCTAAGCCAAAGCCAAAGCCTAAACATGACTGGACTAAAGCAAAGTCTGGACTAAGCCTAAAATTAAGAAAGTGTTCATCGGACGCAGCGAACGCGGACGCATCAATTGTTTTCAGCCGTTTCCAACAGAAAAAAAAACCAAAACAACGCACCACAAAAACAACGCACCACTAAAACGCTAACACGCGTGCGTGCGTGCGTGCGTGCGTGCGTGCGTGCGTGCGTGCGTGCGTGCGTGCGTGCGTGCGTGCGTGCGTGCGTGCGTGCGTGCGTGCGTGCGTGCGCGAGTCCGTGCGTGCGTGCGTGCGTGCGAGCGTGCGTGCGTGCGTGCGCGTTTGCGTGCGTGCGTGCGTGAGTGCTTGCGTGCGTGCGCGAATCCGAGCGTGCGTGCGTGCGTGCATGCGTGCATGTGTGCGCGTTTGCATAGGTATGTTCGGGCCTTTTTACCCTCAACTTGAGCCATATTCCGTGCGTGCATGCGTGCGTGCGAGCGTGCGTGCGTGCGTGCGTGCGCGAGTCCGTGCTTGCGCGCGTGCGTGTGTGCGTGCGTGCGTGCGTGCGTGCGTGCTAATGCGTGCGCGCATGCGTGCGTGCGTGTGCGTGTAATACAAGTTTTTATAGCGTTGACACCTGCAAAACACAGTAAAAAATAATAAAAAGTTCGAAGTTTTATAGCATAAACACGTGCAAAACAAAAAAGGTATAAACAAAAAAGTTACAAGTATTTTTATGGCAGAGGTTTGATCCCAGGACCTCCAGAAAAGTAACGTGCATCATAACCACTACGCCATTGATCTGTGTGAAATGGTTTTCTAAACACTTCTGATAAGTCAGAAGCACGCATAAAATGCGCTGTATTATCATATAATTTATTTATATTTGCATAACACATGGATTACGACAGCTTCAGTAGTGTCACTCTTATTTTGATGGTAAAATGTGCCAAGCAAGCCAGCAAGCAAAAATTCAGCTCAATCCATCCAGCAGAACTCTCTGCTGCATTGCACACAGAACCCACAAACAGTCATACTACTGTAGAAAAGGATAATGCCATATCTTGTCACTACTGTAGCGGATTGGAAAACGAATGCCAGATTCGTGATCACCACGGTCGATTACATATATCCCAAGCAGATTTGACACTAAATTCTCAAATTCGATCAAACACAATTTGCATATTCAATGCGTCGTATCTCGCGATTACGGTATCGCACCGAAAAACGGATGTGATATTCGTGATCAGCACGGTCGATTACATATATCCCAAGCAGAATTGACACTGAATTCTCAAATTCGATCAAACACGTATGCGAAATTTGCATAACTCACGGATTACGGTAGCTATCGCAAATCCGGCCCTTAAATGACGGTGAAGTTTCCCACGGCAGGTTCATACAAAATTTCAGCTCAATCCATCCAGCACAACTCTCTGCGCTGCGTTGCACACAGACAGACAGACAGACAGACAGACAGACAGACATTGTGCTTTAGTAATATAGATGTGGCGTTCTTCTTCTGTGTCTGTGGCGGCCCTCGTGGCCACTATGCATGCCTCAGACCGAATGACGTCATTTGTGTGCTGGGACATGGTCGGAGCCGTCTGGACAGCAGGTTGGTCTCCTCTGGGAGCTGTATGTCCTGGGCGTCCCTTGAGCTGCCGGCCAGCGGAACCAACCCGGCGGCAGTGACAATTCCGGCCCGTTACGGGAGCCAGCCCTCCAGGATCGGGCTGACTGGGTCTCATCTCTCACTAGCAGCGGTCGATTGTGACCAGAGAGAGGCCCCCGCGATCATAGAAGCGGCCCACATACAAACAAACAAACAAACAATGAGAGCCGCAAGGACAGGTCCGTGTTGAAGAGCTCGACGCCACAAGCCTCGCAACGCATGCACGTGCACAGCACGCCCTATGGCAAGGTCAATTAACGATGTGCTTGACAGATCGACGTGGGTGAGGGTGAATAAAAATGTATACTTTGAAGACGTCGCCGACCGCTGAGCACTTGGAGCTGGAGGAGAGTCGGCCGATGAGTAGGTCTTCGTTGGCGCCGAGCACGCTGGACCGCGCGCAGTCGCTGCACTGTCGCCTGCGCCGCGGCCGTCAGCCACTCGCCCGTCGCGGTCGCCAGCTCGGAGTCGACGCGCTCGACGAGCCGGTTCAACCGGCTGAGCCGGTTGAAGAGCTCCTAGGCGTCGTGCTGCCGGCTACTGTCAGCAAAACCACACGCCGCCGGAAGTGAGTTCTGAAGAGGAAAACGCATACACAGAAACGCCGTGAGAAAGTGGCCGACACGCTAGAGGCTTACCAAAAGTTCTGTCAAGTCGAGTGGGGTCTTCTTGAGCCTCAGCGACTGCAGGAGCGCCGACGGAGTCGACTGCGGTCGCGTGCCGACATGCCGACGCTGGCTCGAAGCCTTCGAGCCAACGTGCCACTCCGCATTTCTTCCAAGATCTCGCGCACATCTACCCGAGCCCAAACCTCCTCCTCGATCTTGCGCTTCATCACTTGAGTGGGTTCAATCAAATCCAACAGCCGAAGACAAAACCAATCTATCGCAGTTGCGATGTGCAGTTGAATTTGAATATTCACTTCTTGTTCGTACATATAAAAACACGCTGTCCGGCTGCTGTCCGGCTAGGAATTGTGGATCGCTAATACGCGGACACCACGCTCAAGAAATGTGTGGCCGTGACAATGCGGGCGTAATACGGTTTTGGCGTTATTTATGGGCCGTCACAAACACAGCGTAACTTTTTTGGCATTGAATTTTCCATTCAAAATGGATTTTCAATGGAATTTCGCAATTTTTATCGTTTTACTGATGGAATTTATTTTTGGTTTTGTCAAGAGCAGCGAGCGAAGTCCGTCATGCTCAGACTTATTAGTCGGACAGTGCGTTTCTGTAATCTTTTGTAGATTTATGATGCAATGCAATCGTATTCAATTTCGATAAATTTAATATCGTTTAATTCTTAGATACAAATGTGCTGCGCCAGGGAGCGCACCTCAGCACAGCGATCAGTGGTGCTATGTGGAGGGTGAAAGTACTGAATTTGGTTTTACGACAGGTTTTCTTTAATGTTTTAATTGTTGTATATTAAATTATAAACTGAAAAATGGTTATATTCAGTGGAATGCGAAGTAATCCCAGGATTATTGTGTCAGGAGCTCAATGACAACAACACGTTCTTGATGAATGTCACTTCGCCAATGTGCAGAAAAGAGTGAGTTATTACTTATTTATTTTCTTTAATTTGTTTAAATATTTAAAAGTATTTGCAAAGCAAATTATGGGTGTGTTGTTGTGAAATTTGGTTTGATTCAGAGGCACAAAAGACTTCAAAACAGCGCTGCTTTTGTCGATATTTTTTGGCTGGTTGGGCTTTGACCGTTTCTATTTGGGCTACTATGCGATTGGTTTGTTTTTGTTTTTTTAATATCTTAGTCAGTGGTCAACTTTTATTTTAATTTTTAGGATTTTTCAAATTCTGCACCTTTGGTTTCTTCTTTTTATGGCATTTGGTCGATGTGGTTTTGATCGCGCTGCAGGTACCCTTAAAAAGGCACACACGAACGCGCACGCACGTACACACGCGCCAACAGTAAACAGTAAACATGCCAATTTCATGCTTGATGGTCTGTTGCGCTCAACAGAGCTACATTTGCATACCGTAAAATCCTCCTCAGTTAATATACAACCCCTTCCAAGACCTATTAATAAACTAAGTAAAATATTCCTTTTCGGCTAATTTTTTTCTACCGTATTGTTTTACTTTTGTTACGGTATTTATGCAAATCACAGGCAGTTGGACCAGCGGACGGCAGTGGATATTCCATGGACTTTTTGGGTCCCAGAGTGCACAAGGTCACCTACGACAACAGCAATGACACGCAATTCTCTGTGTTGTTTTAATTGGTTAATTAATTAATTAAGCGTCGTCGTAATTGCAAATGTTCTTTCGTGGCGCCGAATGTACAACGCTGCCATTGAGGAAATTGCACAGAAATATAAGGCGCGCGCGTTCTGTGTGACGGATTTTTCTGGGATTTCAAATTTACCCACTGCGCGCGTGCGTGCGTGCGTGCGTAACTGTTGTTTTCTTCAGCTATCGATAAAATTCTGTGCTACAAAAGGTAAAGTTCGCATATAGCTGCGCTAGCTATAAGTGTTGAATTCGAGCTCGCTGCCTTTTGGCGAAATTTTGAAATTGAAATTTGAAAATCAAAACTTTTTTACACCATGGCTGAAGCGCAGCTACAGACAATGATGGCGGATATGGAGATGGAGATGATGACCGACATGTACAGGAGGTTTGTGCATTTGGTCTTTTAACAAACCAAACAGGGTGTGCCATGTCGCCTTTTAACAATCCAAACGGGTTTCAAACTACATTTATATTGCCGTCGCTGTGCCGTAAATTTCAGTACAATGTTGGAATTCTGGTACAAGTAATCTACATGTAGGTTACATACATGTATCGTAACCCGTACCCACCTGCACTCGCAAGCTTGAGTATTGGTTGGGCCTGAGAGCAAGCTTTCGCGAGTACCGTAAACCCAATAATTAGCCCCTGGGCGGTAATTGTTTTATTAAAACCGTAGGACGGGTGTAATTATAAGGGGGGAGGGGGGCTAATGAACTGGAAGGGTCGATGTATGGGGAGCTTTGTTGGTGCAAAGCGTGTGGAGGAGTTTTTAAGGGAAAAATGCACTGCGCACATACGTCGGTACATTCTGACACACTCTGACGTACACATACATGTGCACCGTACGGTGCGTAACAAATGTTACAAAAGGTTGTATTTGCTTGCGCACTTTGCAGACTGTCCAAGGCGTGCCAGAAGAAGTGCGTGCTCAACTACAAAGATCAGGACTTGACCAAGGGCGAATCCGTTTGTCTCGACAGGTGTTTTGTTTTTTTTTTGTTTTCAATCGAGCTTACAGTATGGCGTATGTTGCGGCAGCGTATGGCCTAGTGGTAGAGAATCGGCCTCTTGCGCGTACGGTGTCTGGGTTCGATTCTTGATGGAGCCACTAGATCTAGGACTTCCCTTTCCACGGATTTTCTCCTGCTGTCGCTGCCCTAGATTACAGATGGCGTTCTTCCGAAGGTCTTTGGCTAATTATGCGGCTCTAGACGGGAAGGCGTCATGGAGATAGGTATGCTATATATGGGCCATTGACGGCCTCCTAGCGTTGCCCCTAATCCAACAACAACAACAACAACAACATGGTGTATCGTATTTTTGCAACATTTGTTATTGAATGTATGTTGACAGCACAGAGAGAGAGAGAGAATTTTGTTTTGAGGAAGAGCTGCTGAATGAAGGGATGTCTAAACTGTCGCAGTGTTTTCGATGCCGTAACACTTTTTTTGCTTTTATTGCCCTCCCCCCCCCCCCCTCCTAAAGACCCGTTTGCGTTGAGTTGATAAGGCCCCCTTAAATTTAGCGCTCCCCTTTTCCCACCCCCCCCCCCCCCACCGTCCCAAACGAGTTCTTTGATCAAAATCAGCCACGGCGCTCAATACCGATTTTACTGTATTTCCGATCTGGGTACTGTAATTTTCAATTTTTCCAGTATACGGTACTCTCGTTGAGTAAGCGAACTGCGTTCTTCGTTCTGTCTGTCGTTCAATATGAGCGTTTTTGCGACGAAAGATTGAATCTGCAAAACTAGATTTTTGTACAATGAATTATTTTGGTGCGTATTTAGATGCGTCGCAAAATATATGGAGGTTCACGAGAGGATAGGGAAGAAGCTGACGCAGGTCTCTGCACAGGACGAGCAGGCGATGGCGAAAGCCGCGGCGGAAGCGGCTAATTAGTCTCATTAGCTAGTCGTCGTTAGCTGCGAAAGACTAGAGAGGCGAAAGATAGTGACAAACGGTGGTACTGTAGCGCGGAAAATGATCCGAGCCCTGTTGTTACGCACAACGCTTGTTGTTCTTGGAAAAAATGCAATGCTAGTGAAAGAGAGACATGTGAAAGTGGATGTGCACACAGACACTCGCACCGACACACGTGCACGTAGGTACCTAAGCATAAAAAAACTGGTTCAGTCCCAAAAAATTACAACTAACCTTGTGTACCGTACCATATATACATCAAATGCAATAGCAACAACGTGCAATATTCTGCGAAACTTACTCGAGAATATGTTTTTTGGAGCTAGTAATATATCTTCAAGTGCGTGGAATTCATCAAGGAATTATTAATTCTCTACTCTTAATTAACACATTTGAAACATTTATTGTCTTCATTTTTGTCACATTTGGATTTCATTGTACAGTACGCAGCGATTTCCATTGTACGCGAGACCGTTTGTTTGATGAGTCAAGGCCAGCAGGAAATTCACCATTTTTAGGCATGTTGGCGGTGCTCAACTCCAGCCGGACAGCAGCCGGACAGCAGCCGGACACCCGTATCCTACGCTGAATTGCGTGTTTTTATATGTGCGAACACGAAGCGAATATTCAAATTCAACTGCACATCGCAACTGCGCTATATTGGTTTTGACTTCGGCTGTTACATTTGATTGAACCCACTCAAGTGATGAAGCGCAAGATCGAGCTGGAGGTGTGGGCTCGGGACGATGTGCGCGAGATTTTGGAAGAAATGCGGAGTGGCACGTCAGATCGAAGTGTTCGGTCAGCCGCCCAAGAAATCAGAGTACGGCATTCACTAATTATTTGTAAATGAAATGATTGTACATTTTCTTTTGTTTCTAGGAGCTGACCGGCCACACTGTGGGCAAAAGCGCGGTCGCTTTGCGCGTGCGAGATCCTACTGTTGGTAGGCGATCGGCTGTCGGCGCGCGACCGCAGTCAACCCCGTCGGCCCTCGCGGTCGGCAGCGGCGCCGTCCCTGCCTCGGCCGTCGACGCGCGGCCCCACTCGACTCCGTCGGCACTCGCGCTCGGCAGCAGCACCGGCCCTGCCTCGGCCGTCGACACGCGACCGCGGTCGACTCCGTTGGCGCTCCCGGTCGGCAGCGGCGCCGTCCCTGCCTCAGCTGTCGACACGCGGCCCCACTCGACTCCGTCGGCACTCGCGCTCGGCAGCAGCACCGGCCCTGCCTCGGCCGTCGACACGCGACCGCGGTCGACTCCGTTGGCGCTCCCGGTCGGCAGCGGCGCCGTCCCTGCCTCAGCTGTCGACACGCGGCCCCACTCGACTCCGTCGGCACTCGCGCTCGGCAGCAGCACCGGCCCTGCCTCGGCCGTCGACACGCGACCGCGGTCGACTCCGTTGGCGCTCCCGGTCGGCAGCGGCGCCGTCCCTGCCTCAGCTGTCGACACGCGGCCCCACTCGACTCCGTCGGCACTCGCGCTCGGCAGCAGCACCGGCCCTGCCTCGGCCGTCGACACGCGACCGCGGTCGACTCCGTTGGCGCTCCCGGTCGGCAGCGGCGCCGTCCCTGCCTCAGCTGTCGACACGCGGCCCCACTCGACTCCGTCGGCACTCGCGCTCGGCAGCAGCACCGGCCCTGCCTCGGCCGTCGACACGCGACCGCGGTCGACTCCGTTGGCGCTTCCGGTCGGCAGCGGCGCCGTCCCTGCCTCAGCTGTCGACACGCGGCCCCACTCGACTCCGTCGGCACTCGCGCTCGGCAGCAGCACCGGCCCTGCCTCGGCCGTCGACACGCGACCGCGGTCGACTCCGTTGGCGCTTCCGGTCGGCAGCGGCGCCGTCCCTGCCTCAGCTGTCGACACGCGGCCCCACTCGACTCCGTCGGCACTCGCGCTCGGCAGCAGCACCGGCCCTGCCTCGGCCGTCGACACGCGACCGCGGTCGACTCCGTTGGCGCTTCCGGTCGGCAGCGGCGCCGTCCCTGCCTCAGCTGTCGACACGCGGCCCCACTCGACTCCGTCGGCACTCGCGCTCGGCAGCAGCACCGGCCCTGCCTCGGCCGTCGACACGCGACCGCGGTCGACTCCGTTGGCGCTCCCGGTCGGCAGCGGCGCCGTCCCTGCCTCAGCTGTCGACACGCGGCCCCACTCGACTCCGTCGGCACTCGCGCTCGGCAGCAGCACCGGCCCTGCCTCGGCCGTCGACACGCGACCGCGGTCGACTCCGTTGGCGCTTCCGGTCGGCAGCGGCGCCGTCCCTGCCTCAGCTGTCGACACGCGGCCCCACTCGACTCCGTCGGCACTCGCGCTCGGCAGCAGCACCGGCCCTGCCTCGGCCGTCGACACGCGACCGCGGTCGACTCCGTTGGCGCTCCCGGTCGGCAGCGGCGCCGTCCCTGCCTCAGCTGTCGACACGCGGCCCCACTCGACTCCGTCGGCACTCGCGCTCGGCAGCAGCACCGGCCCTGCCTCGGCCGTCGACACGCGACCGCGGTCGACTCCGTTGGCGCTTCCGGTCGGCAGCGGCGCCGTCCCTGCCTCAGCTGTCGACACGCGGCCCCACTCGACTCCGTCGGCACTCGCGCTCGGCAGCAGCACCGGCCCTGCCTCGGCCGTCGACACGCGACCGCGGTCGACTCCGTTGGCGCTCCCGGTCGGCAGCGGCGCCGTCCCTGCCTCAGCTGTCGACACGCGGCCCCACTCGACTCCGTCGGCACTCGCGCTCGGCAGCAGCACCGGCCCTGCCTCGGCCGTCGACACGCGACCGCGGTCGACTCCGTTGGCGCTCCCGGTCGGCAGCGGCGCCGTCCCTGCCTCAGCTGTCGACACGCGGCCCCACTCGACTCCGTCGGCACTCGCGCTCGGCAGCAGCACCGGCCCTGCCTCGGCCGTCGACACGCGACCGCGGTCGACTCCGTTGGCGCTTCCGGTCGGCAGCGGCGCCGTCCCTGCCTCAGCTGTCGACACGCGGCCCCACTCGACTCCGTCGGCACTCGCGCTCGGCAGCAGCACCGGCCCTGCCTCGGCCGTCGACACGCGACCGCGGTCGACTCCGTTGGCGCTCCCGGTCGGCAGCGGCGCCGTCCCTGCCTCAGCTGTCGACACGCGGCCCCACTCGACTCCGTCGGCACTCGCGCTCGGCAGCAGCACCGGCCCTGCCTCGGCCGTCGACACGCGACCGCGGTCGACTCCGTTGGCGCTTCCGGTCGGCAGCGGCGCCGTCCCTGCCTCAGCTGTCGACACGCGGCCCCACTCGACTCCGTCGGCACTCGCGCTCGGCAGCAGCACCGGCCCTGCCTCGGCCGTCGACACGCGACCGCGGTCGACTCCGTTGGCGCTCCCGGTCGGCAGCGGCGCCGTCCCTGCCTCAGCTGTCGACACGCGGCCCCACTCGACTCCGTCGGCACTCGCGCTCGGCAGCAGCACCGGCCCTGCCTCGGCCGTCGACACGCGACCGCGGTCGACTCCGTTGGCGCTCCCGGTCGGCAGCGGCGCCGTCCCTGCCTCAGCTGTCGACACGCGGCCCCACTCGACTCCGTCGGCACTCGCGCTCGGCAGCAGCACCGGCCCTGCCTCGGCCGTCGACACGCGACCGCGGTCGACTCCGTTGGCGCTCCCGGTCGGCAGCGGCGCCGTCCCTGCCTCAGCTGTCGACACGCGGCCCCACTCGACTCCGTCGGCACTCGCGCTCGGCAGCAGCACCGGCCCTGCCTCGGCCGTCGACACGCGACCGCGGTCGACTCCGTTGGCGCTTCCGGTCGGCAGCGGCGCCGTCCCTGCCTCAGCTGTCGACACGCGGCCCCACTCGACTCCGTCGGCACTCGCGCTCGGCAGCAGCACCGGCCCTGCCTCGGCCGTCGACACGCGACCGCGGTCGACTCCGTTGGCGCTCCCGGTCGGCAGCGGCGCCGTCCCTGCCTCAGCTGTCGACACGCGGCCCCACTCGACTCCGTCGGCACTCGCGCTCGGCAGCAGCACCGGCCCTGCCTCGGCCGTCGACACGCGACCGCGGTCGACTCCGTTGGCGCTTCCGGTCGGCAGCGGCGCCGTCCCTGCCTCAGCTGTCGACACGCGGCCCCACTCGACTCCGTCGGCACTCGCGCTCGGCAGCAGCACCGGCCCTGCCTCGGCCGTCGACACGCGACCGCGGTCGACTCCGTTGGCGCTCCCGGTCGGCAGCGGCGCCGTCCCTGCCTCAGCTGTCGACACGCGGCCCCACTCGACTCCGTCGGCACTCGCGCTCGGCAGCAGCACCGGCCCTGCCTCGGCCGTCGACACGCGACCGCGGTCGACTCCGTTGGCGCTCCCGGTCGGCAGCGGCGCCGTCCCTGCCTCAGCTGTCGACACGCGGCCCCACTCGACTCCGTCGGCACTCGCGCTCGGCAGCAGCACCGGCCCTGCCTCGGCCGTCGACACGCGACCGCGGTCGACTCCGTTGGCGCTTCCGGTCGGCAGCGGCGCCGTCCCTGCCTCAGCTGTCGACACGCGGCCCCACTCGACTCCGTCGGCACTCGCGCTCGGCAGCAGCACCGGCCCTGCCTCGGCCGTCGACACGCGACCGCGGTCGACTCCGTTGGCGCTCCCGGTCGGCAGCGGCGCCGTCCCTGCCTCAGCTGTCGACACGCGGCCCCACTCGACTCCGTCGGCACTCGCGCTCGGCAGCAGCACCGGCCCTGCCTCGGCCGTCGACACGCGACCGCGGTCGACTCCGTTGGCGCTTCCGGTCGGCAGCGGCGCCGTCCCTGCCTCAGCTGTCGACACGCGGCCCCACTCGACTCCGTCGGCACTCGCGCTCGGCAGCAGCACCGGCCCTGCCTCGGCCGTCGACACGTTGCGGTGGACGTTGCGGTGGACGTGCCCAAGCAGTTGGACGTCGCGCCCTTCATCAACGCCGCTGTCGCGCAGCCAGGTCCATTGCCGACCAAGTACCGACTGCGAAGCGTCGTCGTGAGTGCGCGCTCATTTTCACGTTGAGTGACATTCACCACAGCTGCTGGTTTGTTGTGTAGTACCACTGGGGGGCGAGCGTCGACAGCGGCCACTACACGGCGGACTGCTTGGTCGACGAGCTGGGCTCCTGGTGGCGGTTCAACGACAGCAGCGTCGTGCAGCTTGGCGCCGACGCCCACTGGGCCACCTTCGACAGCCAGGAAGCCTACCTGCTGTTCTACGACCGGCAGACGTGGTGACTCGTGATCTCATGCGCCTCATTCGCATTGCACCGTTGCTTCTGTTTATGCGAATCTCATTATTTATTCGCGTAAGAAGGTGCATTTGCGTGTCATCGTCGCCGCCGCCGCAAGGTGCGCCGCATACAGACACGCCATGGCCCGAGGAATTTTGTATATATTCCGTATATTTTGCACATTTTTATCTATACGAACTTCTACGATTAGCACGTTGCACGTACTCGTATTTGAATTGGGCAGTACCGTACTTGCAGTTGAGCATCGTTTGTTTCCAGTTGAGCACCGGTAACGCACCAATTTTTAGGTTGAATTTAATCGGAAAAATGGCGCCGAAAGGCCGAAATTTCAAGAATTTTCAGCAGCGCATTCGCCGAACTTGTTATTACGGCAAATTTGGCCGTACCGACTGCCTGAATTTGCCTTTGAACGGTCAGAAATGGTTTTTAATCTTTAAAAAAAAATTTTAAAAATAATCTTTTTAGAAGCCGTTGTCGCCTACTTTGACGAGCGCAGTCCTTTCGATTATTTGGAAATGGACTTTGGCGTCAACGTTTCAAAGTGCGCAGATTATTTTTGTTACGAACATTGCCTGAAAAAAAATTAAAAAATATGAAATGTTGCGAAATACCTAATTTAATTACATTTTTAGCGTAGACGCCTGCGCGCTGGTGGTGGCATTAGTCTATCTTGACAGACTGCGCGTCAAAGACCAATGCGATTTCGAAGCCACGGACCCCGCCGACCTCTATTTGGCTTCTCTGGTAAACGTCATTTTATTTTATTTTTTTTTAGTGAAAACCGGTACTCTGTTTAATTTCTTGTTGGCGGTGCACGCACGCGCTTGCGAACTTTGAAAATCGCTCACGTCTCAGAATAATAATTTAAATTTTGCTTTATAAAATTACAAATAAAAATAATTTAGTTGCTGGCCAGCAAATACCTAGAAGACGACAATTGCGACCGGTGTCTGTGGAACTGCGACTGGGCGGAGTGCAGCGGTGTGCCTCTGAAGACGGTCAATCGGCTCGAGAGAGACACTGCGCAAAAATTGGTACTTTATCAGTCGTAATTTATTTAATTTATTAAGTCGACCTCCCGCTTGCTAAAATTAAAACTGTGCAGTCTCGCCTTTTCCCTCCCAGCGCAATTTCAAGATTGTGTCAGTAGGTTGCTGTCTGAATTGACATGGGGATGAGAAGGGGTAACCCCCCGCTACTGTTGACCCCCCACCCCACACCCTGCACTCAACTCAAAGCAACTTTTCCATAGGTGTAACTGGGTAGGGTGTAGGTGCAGGTCACCCTCTCCCAGCTTTGGTCCAACCTGCACTCATTGCAGGTTACCCCCATGGCTGAATGTGTTTCTCATACTTCCCAAGGTGTTTTTCAGGCCTGTCAGCAGTATTTCTTGTCCAAATATCAAAAAATTTCGCCTGTGGCATTGTATTTTACGCCATTACAGACCGTTTTCGGACAAAAAATCAACAAATTTTGCCTGTGGCGCTGTGTTTTTAGCACACACGAAGCTTTTTCTAGGTCATTGTTGAGGCTGGAAAACGAGAATTTGTATCAAATTTGGCCTTACAGGTCACCCCCATCGACTTTTGAAAAATCTGAGATTTGCTCCTTGCTTCACTGCAGTTTCAGGAACCTTTCCTCAATATGACTTCGGCCTGAAACATGTTTTGACTTTGGCACAGCATTTAATTTTTAATCTAATTTTTACAAAAAATTTGCAAAATTCCAGAACTGGCATTTGGGCGTCGCCCCCAGAGAGTTTGTAGAGCGGTTGCGTCGGCTCGAGCGCGCGGTCGTTTTGGCAGAGTGCCAAAAAAGGAAATTTCAAAGTTTGACCTATTGCGACTTGAGAATTCTGTCGAAATGCATCGACTGTCACCGGCTGTGGGAGGAGCTCGTCAAACCGGTATTCGTGGTGAGCGAGGAGGGAATTGGAATTTGGAATTTTGGTGTTGTTGTTGGATTAATGGGCAACGCTAGGAGGCCGTCAATGGCCCATATATGTACATAGCATACCCATCTCCATGACGCCTTCCCGTCTAGAGCCGCGTCATAATTAGCCAAATGACATTCGGGAGAATGCCATCTGTAATCTAAGGCAGCGACAGCACGAGAAATTCCATTGAGAGGGAAGTCCTCGATCTAGTGGCTCCATCAAGAATCGAACCAAAACAATGTGCGCGCAAGAGACCGATTCTCTACCACTGCGCCATAAGCTGCCCCGAATTTCGGTGTACTGTACTCCCCCTCCACCTATATCCCCCTCCCAACTTGCTATTGTATTTTGATTTGCATCCAAATCAATAATCCCCTAATCCAAATTTTAATGCGATTTTATTTTAGACTGCGTCTCTGTGCTGTCTCTTGTACGTGTCTGGGGTTGTCGCTCTGTTCTGCGCTGCCGAAACGCTGAGACAGCAGATTCAAATCACTGATCGAAGAATATCGATTGACCGGATGGGTCATCGAATCCCCGAAATCTCGTCTGTAGATCGTTCGCGGCTGATCTTGGGCGCTCACACGAAGACATGGCTGGAAGTGGGCCAGATGCAGTTGGATTTCGATTTGATTGGCAGATTTGCTGAGATTGAAGGAGGGTTTGGACCAGCGCAGCAGAAAGGTAGAGTTTTGTATTGTAGGCGAGTAGAGTAACTAGCCGTCACTTTTGACCTTTTCTCGGGAATTAGGTAGGCACTTTTGGCCTTTTCTCTCTTTTCCCCTGAGTCTAGGCGAAAGTTCCTGAGCGTGCTCGGAGTCAGGCAGGAGTAGCGAGCATTCCTTCTCCCCCCTCTCCTGGAGCCCCAGGTCGCGAGGTGCGTGTGCGTGTAACAAAATTAAAAAAATGTTAGAGAACAGTCCATTGGCAATCTGAGCACGCGCACTCGCGCGCACACATTGCATGGTCGAGAGCCACTACAAGACCATGATGAAGATTGTCTGAGTTGTACTGCCCGCCCACCCAAGCTTTCGGTGTGAACACCACTGCACACAAGCTCACACACAGCACCCACACAGAGATGCTTCTCACTGACACACACACTGTGGAGTACATATGTACTGGCACACGGCTTGCGTTTTTCACTAGGGGCGAGCCGCGAAGCGGCGAGGCCAGAGGAGGCGAGGCGCGCAGCGCCGAGCCCGTTAGCGTTGCGTGCCGCGAAGCGGCCCACGACCTACATATTATAATCGACGTGTCTGTTGTGTGTCCGCACTTGGCCCGCGAGCTGGGCGAGCCGTAGAGGGCTGTTATATGGATCACAGCAAAGGCCGTGTGCACATCACGTGCAATTGTACTCGGTGGTCCTGCTGCACTTCAAATTTGTGTGTCAAAACTGGCCTCGCAGTGGCCTCACATTTTGAAGCACCATAAAGGGTACAATGGCCAGATTTACACAAAACCAAGCCTAATGCCCAAGGTGGACCCTAGGGTATCAATCTGCGTGGTTTTTAACAAAATGCATGGCTATCGTTTTTTTTTGCGCCTGAAAATTCCGTGGAACGCCTCGTTGCGCTACCCCGCCATTATACTGTACTAGCCGCTTCGAACTCAGGACTCCTGCTTGCAAAGTGCTCCAAAGTGGTCCAACATCAATTTGTCTCATGAAATAAAATAACGTTGAGAATAAATGAGATTAAAGCCAAAGGAAGTCAACCAATGCAACCAATGCAACCAATGCACTTGTGCAATGCAGGAAAACATTTCACCTTTTTTGTTGTAATGCTTTATTCTTGCGTCATTACATCTCCAGTCATTACATTCGATAGTAAAAATTAGGCACTATACCATCTTGAGCAGACACACCATAAATCCCATATAGGCAGTGGGCTAATTGTTTTAATCAGCCCTTCAGAGTCAGCTAATAATAATTGGCTTTTTTGTAATCTGCATGGTTGCTCACATATGTTCATGCACCTTGATCTGCAGGCGCAAGGCCTTTGGACCTCGTCTAAGCTAGGATCGCGATCCGACGCTTCGGATTCCATTCCAGCTCGCCGTGGGCGGGCGGTTTTCGGCGGGCTTCGGCTTGTGTCTTCCTTACGTGGTTTTTTTGGCAAAGCACAATTGTTGCGTCCGCATCCGCAGCGTCCGAAACCTAAGTGAAGCCTAAGCCTAAGCGAAGCATGAGCCTAAGCCAAATCAAAGCCAAAGCATAAGCCTAAGCAAAGTCTGGACTAAGCCTGAGCAAAGCCTAAAATTAAGAAAGTTTTCATCGGACGCAGCAGCGGACGCGGACGCACGCATCAATTGTTTTCAGCCGTTTTCTTTATCGGGGAAATCCAAGTTCATTGGGCCATTGGACCGGGCAAAACGCACCACAATATTTCATTTATTGCGTTTAATGCGTCGACGATCAGTGCTCAACGCCAAGAAAAACTAAACCAACGCACCACTAAAACGCTAACACATACACGCGCATGCGTGCGTGCGCCCACTCGCGAGTCCGTGCGTGCATGAGTGCGCGTGCGTGCGTGGGTGCGTCCGTGTGTGTGTGCGTGTATGGGTGCGTGCGTGCGATCGAGCGTGCGCGTGCGTGCATGCACGTGTCCATGTCCATGTGCATGCGTGTGCGTGCGAGCGTGCGCGCATGCGTGCGTGCGTGCGTGCGTGCGTGCGCGTGTCCGTGTCCATGTGCGTGTGCGTGCGTGCGTGCGTGCGTGCGTGCGTGCGTGCGTGCGTGCGTGCGTGTGCGTGCGTGCGTGCGTGCGTGCGTGCGTGCGTGCGTGCGTGCGTGCGCGTGTCCGTGTGTCAGTGCGTGCGTGCGCGTGTCCGTGTGCCTGTGCGTGTGCGTGCGTGCGTGCGTGCGTGCGTGCTTGCGTGCGTGCGTGCGTGCGCGTGCGTGCGTGCGTGTGCGTGCGTGCGCGTGTCCATGTCCATGTGCGCGTGCGTGCGTGCGTGCGTGCGTGCGTGCGCGCGTGCATGAGCGTGTAATACAAGTTTTTATAGCGTTAACACCTGTAAAACAAAGTAAAAAATAACAAAAAGTTCAAAGTTTTTATAGCATAAACACGTGCAAAACAAAAAAGTTATAAACAAAAAATTTACAAGTATTTCTATGGCAGACATTTGATCCCAGGACCTTCAGAACAGTAACGGACATCATAACCACTACACCATTGATCTATACGGGACTGTTTTCTAAACACTTCTGATAAGTCAGAAGCGCGCATAAAATGTGCTATATTATCATATAATTTATTTATATTTGCATAGCGCATGGATTACGATAGCTTCAGTAGTGCCACTCTTATTTTGATGGTAAAATGTGCCAAGCAAGCTTCATACAAAATTTCAGCTCAATCCATCCAGCAGAACTCTATGTGCTGCAGACAGAACCCACAAACAGTCATAAGTACTACTGTAGAAAAAGATAATGCTATATCTCGGGATTACGGTGTCGAACTGGAAGGCGGATGTGAGATTCGTGATCACCACGGTCGATTACATATATCCCAAGCAGATTTGACACTGAATTCTCAAATTCAATCAAGCGCAATTTGCATATTCAATGCGTCGTATCTCGTGCTTACGGTATTGCATTGGAAAACGGATGTGATATTCGTGATCAGCACGGTCGATTACATATATCCCAAGCAGATTTGACACTGAATTCTCAAATTCGATAAAACACGTACGCGCAATTTGCATATCTCGCGGATTACGGTAGCTTCAGCGGTGCCACTCTTATTTTGACGGTGAAATGTTGCAAGCAATCTACACACAAAATTTCAGCTCAATCCGTCCAGCACAACTCTCTGGGCAGCGTTGCAGACAAACAAACAAACAAACAAACAAACATTGTGCTTTAGTAATATAGATAGTAAAGAAAATATATTTGCTGCTTTGTAAGCGCATTGAAACATGTTCGGTCGGAATTTTAGCCAATTCTCCAGAATTTCCTCTCGTGAACTGGAAGTCAACGAAGATGGGTGAAAAATCGCGGAATTTTGGAATTGGAAAAATCCCTGCGTGGAGAAATGAAAGAAGCCGCAATATATCCTGGCGAATCTTGGGCGAAACTCAAAGAAACGAAACGTTTCTTAACGCAAATTGCTTGACAATTGGTGGCTTGCTCTGAAAATTGCGACTGCTAAATCTCGCGTAAAAATCTTTATTTTCCAATTTTTATTTATTGGTTTAATTTGTTGCTACTACAGTTTAATGAAGCGAGATTTGGTTGTTGTAGGAAACGCATAGGGTTCTTTTGAAAGTTTTAAGAATCTTTGTATTCCACAATAGAGCATCAACTCGACTTTTTTTAATTTTGTTTTAAATCGTACATTTGAATTTTAAAACTCGCGAATGAAAAATCTTGCGTAGCCGCTACTAGCCCCTGTTGGATGGTGCATTTTCGGTTTATACGCACACACGTACACGCGCACTGACGTGAAAATCGTGGCGACTTTCGATCAGTGCTGATGATAGCGGACGAACCATCATGCATACCTGTAACCGGGTCTGGAAGAGTGTGGGGGGGGGGGGGGGGTGTCTGGAGCAAAAGGTGGGGGGTAGCGGCCGGCCAACTTTTGAGTTATACTGGTACTTTTTGGTCAAAAATGGGTATAGATAGGGTCTAAACAGTGTTATTTAGCTGTTTTATGGTCATATAACACTGAAAAGCACCGAAATACACCAACATTTGCTTACTTTTATCGTTTTAGACTGAGTAAAAATCCCTTGGTAAATTCTGCGGGCCCCCAAACCACCCCCCCCCCCAGTTACAGGTATGCCATCATGTGCTCTTTTGTCTTTGGGTCAAGTTGGTTGACTGGTAGAATTCGCGAATTGCCTTACGTCTTCGCACCGCAAAGTCTCTAATAATAACCCCCGCAATGGATTTGGTTTCAAAAGCGCACTGTCACCCATGGGGATCATTTGAAGCTTTGCGGTGACCGTGTGTGCTTTCCGTCGCTTGTGCTGGTTCAAGATAGAGACTGTTGAGAATTGGTGGTGGACGTACAGAGCGTTTAGATGTACGTGTTGCGAACAGTCAAGGGCACACGCACACACGCTATTTGCTGAGGCTGAAAGAGAAAATGTAATAAAAAAATGACATTTTTTGAATTTTGCACAATCTGCGCACGTTTAGTTGTTACGGTCGGGTAAGATGGTATACGATAGCTCGCTTTTGTAGTATAACTCAATTTACGCAGAGCGCGCAATTTCAAACAGTGTAATCCACAGTAGCACAGAATCGCAACTGCGTACACGTGTGTTTGTTGGGTATCGCAAACTTTCTCCATTTTTTTCGTTCGAAATGACGATCCTTTCCAGTATTCCGCTGATTTTGGAGGAACTGTGCCGAGAAAAGCGCGCCCGGCCCATTTTGGTCGTGTTTTCTTTTTGTTTGCTGTCTCTCTTTTTCTTGTTTTACTGCGTCACTTCCGCGGAAAGTTTGGTTCTGATGGCATGCGCCTGGCTGGTGGTGTTTTCGCTGGCGACATTGGGGACTGCGATGGCCAGCATACTCGTCAAGAGCAGGGAGCCCAATGTCAGTTCGTTCTGAAAGGGTTTTGTCTTAAAATAGTGCGAAATAAATAAATAATGCGCAAAACAAAATGTCGCCGCGTTGTGGACTGTCTGACGCGGTAAATTGTTCTGGGTTCTGGGTAGGTAGACATAGGTGTAGATTGGGTCAAAAGCCAGGGGGGGGTGGCTGGGGGTCTGGAGGGGGGAGGGTCTCCCGCCATCCCGCCGGGATCGGAAATTTTGGAGGGGGGGGGGGTCAAAATGGAAGATTTTGCACCAAAATAGCGCGCAAATAGGTCCAATTTGGTCCAAAATGTGTCAAAACAACACCTAAATAGCACTTTTTCAGCGCTTTTGGGTCACGCTACACTGAAAAAGGACACAAAAATACGCATATTTACCTATTTCTTTCAATAATGAGAGAGGGTTTCCTGCAACTTATCCGGGATGGCGATGGCCAGGGGGGGGGGCCTCTCTTGGCCTTGGGAGGGTGAACCCTCCCTAGACCCTCCCTGAGCCTACGTATGTAGGTAGACGCCATCAAATTCACTGGACACCGATTCAGAGCGTGTAGACAGGGTTGTTTAAGGGTACGAACACCCAGCCCTATCCTATTTCCCTTCTGGTCTTTATGGCTGGTTACTCGTTTCAATCTCATCATGACCTTATTGTTGTTGTTGTTGTTGTTGTTGGATTAGGGGCAACGCTAGGAGTCCGTCAATGGCCCATATAGCATACCCATCTCCGTGACGCCTTCCCGTCTCGTCTAGAGCCGCGTAATTAGCCAAAGTCATTCGGAAGAACGCCAGTGCAGTGCACGAGAAAATGCATTGAGAGGAAAGTCCTGGATCTAGTGGATCCCTGAAGAATCGAACCCAGACACCGTGCCTTCGCAAGAGGCCGCTTCTCTACCACTAGGCCATACTACACGCTCACACACCAACTGTTCCACAATATTCGAAATGAGAAGGCAAAGACAACGAATCACTCTCAATCGTTTCAATCTCATCTCTACACCAGTTACCCTTCTTCGAGGCTGCGTACACGTTCGGCATGGCCCGCGTGCCGGTGCTGTGCACCTTTGCTAGTACGGTGCTGGCGCAGCTCGCGGCGCTGTTCATCGTCAAGGAGGCGGTCGAGAGGCTCTTCGACGTCCACCAGCACGGGGAACATGAGGACGAAACCGGAAGTGGACACCGCCACACCGGTTTCGTGTTTCTCGCCGGTTCGTGTAACCTGGCAATGGGGGGGGGGCAATTGCCTAGCGCAACGACAATGGGTGCCCGTCCCTTTCACAGGCGCTGTGGTGTCGGCCCTGGCGCAGCTGGCGTCGACGTACGCGGTGGAGAACGAGCCGTTTCAGCACGTGCTGACCGCCAGCTCCAGCTCTTGGCTGCAGGAACATGCCGCAGACATCTCCAGCGCCTTCTGCAGGTTGGTGCGTGCGTGTGTATGTGTGTGTGTGTGCGTGTGTGTGTGCGTGCGCGTGCGTGTGTGTGTGTGTGTGTGTGTGGGGAGACGGAAAAAAGCCCGCTGAAAAAAGCCCGTCGGAAAAAAGCCCGCTGAAAAAAGCCCGTCAGAAAAAAGCCCTCCAGGAAAAAAGCCCGCTGGAAAAATGCCCGTCGAAAAAAGCGCGCCAAACTTGCGCGCGCGCGCGCAATTTCTGGTTTAATTTTGCTTCCTAATTTGTCGTGCTCTTCTGTTTCCTATTTGCTCTGTCTGTCTGTCTGTCTGTCTCTCTCTCTCTTTCTCGGCCGTCGTCTGCGCTCCTTTAATGGCGGCGGCGGTGCTTTCGCAAAAGGGCAGGGAGAAGCGCGCCTTCGGCGGCTACATGTACGAGTTCAACAAGCTCTCAGCTGACGGCGCCATTCGGTTCTGGCGCTGTGAAAGGGCGCGCGTCACTCGCTGCAAGGGGCGCCTCTGGACGTCCGAGGCCGTCGCGCCTGTCGCGCGCGGAGAGCACAACCACGCGCCTGACGCGGCTCGTCTGCAAGTCGTTCAAGCTGTGAACCGGCTGCGCGAGCAGGCTGTTGTCAGTCAGGAGAACACGCACCAGGTGGTGACGCAAGCGACGGCGGGCTTATCGGCGGCTGTCAGGGGTCAGCTGCCTTCGCTGGAGTCGCTGAAGAAGACGGTGCGCAACAAGCGCAAGCATGAGGAGCAGGCGCCCCCTGCCCCGGCGGACCTCAACGCCCTCGCCATTCCGCAGCAGTGGACGACGTACGAGAAAGCGGCGGGTCGGCAGGAGCCGTTCCTCCGCTTCGACAGTGGTCCGGGCAACGACCGCATCCTCGTCTTTGCCACTGACGACAGTCTTGAGCTGCTGGCCCGCTCGACTGAGTGGTATGGCGACTGTCCTATTAGATGTTTTCTTACAAGTATACAACTATAGAATTGCGCCGATTGTTAGGTATGGAGACGGGACGTTCAAGGTGTGCCCCCTGCTCTTCACGCAGATGTACACAATCCACGGCGAGCAATTCGGTCGCGTCCACCCATTAGTGTACGCGCTGCTGCCCAACAAAAGGCAGGCGACGTACGAGCGGCTGCTGGAGGCGCTGCGCAATCTCAAGCCCAACCTCAATCCGCAGCGCGTGCTCACGGACTTTGAGAGCGCTGCCATCAATGCCATTGAAGCAGCCTTTCCCAATGCGCAGACGCTCGGCTGCTTCTTTCACATGTCGCAGTCGGTCTGGCGCAAAGTCAGCAGCCTCCACCTCGCCGCTCTCTACACCAACAACGCCGACTTCGCGCTGCTCATTCGGCACATTCCCGCGCTGGCCTTTGTGCCCCTGGCCAACCTCGACGCCTACTTCACGGAGGTGATGGGCGCGCTCGAGGACTTCAATGGCCTCACCGCCGTGGAGCTGGCCAACGTGCGCGAGCTGCTCACCTACTTTGAGCACACGTACGTGGGCGGCTTGGACCGCAGAGGTCGGCGCCGGCTGCCCCTCTTCGCACCCGAGTTTTGGTCCGTCTTCGAGCGCACGCGCAACGGCCTCGCTCGCACCAACAATGCCACCGAGGCCTGGCACCGCGCGCTCGGCGACACCTTCAACATGCACCACCCCACCATCTGGAAGTTTATCGAGGGCCTCAAGCGGGAGCAGCAGCACCGCGACACCGTTCTCGAGGCTCTCGTGGCCGGCCAGCTGCCGCCCCCTCGACCGCGCCAGTACAGGGATCGCGAGCAGCGCATCCAGACGATCCTGACCGACTTCGGCAACCGGCAGCCGCTCGACTTCCTTCGCGGCATCGCCCACAACCTCTCTTTCTAAGGCTTTAGGCTGTTTGTTGACATACTTAGCACGCACGCGGGTCGCGGCACCCATTGTTCCTCCGTTCAGTGTTGCCGCTTAATTAAGATTTTAGTTGCAAGAGATTTTAGCGCTTTACATTACAGCAACACACACGCACACACGTAACTTGAGCGGGCATTTTTACAGCGGGCTTTTTTCCTGGAGGGCTTTTTTCTGGCGGGCTTTTTT
This sequence comes from Paralinhomoeus sp. GSCO2_6, assembly GCA_030248085.1. Lineage (NCBI taxonomy): Eukaryota > Metazoa > Nematoda > Chromadorea > Monhysterida > Linhomoeidae > Paralinhomoeus > Paralinhomoeus sp. GSCO2_6. Next base: position 135,588 of record JASAMY010001803.1, read on the forward strand.
CAGCGGGCTTTTTTCCTGGAGGGCTTTTTTCTGGCGGGCTTTTTTCAGCGGGCTTTTTTCCGACGGGCTTTTTTCAGCGGGCTTTTTTCCTAGATCCGTGTGTGTGTGTGTGTGTGTGTGTGTGTGTGTGTGTGTGTGTGTGTGTGTGTGTGTGTGTGTGTGTGTGTGTGTGTGTGTGTGTGTGTGTGTGTGTGTGTGTGTGTGTGTGTGTGTAGGCCGCTTCTGTGATCGCGGGACCTCTCTCTGGTCACCACACCTCATTGACCACTGCTACTGTTGAGAGCCGAGACCCAGTCAGCCCGATCATGTAGGGCTGGCTAGGATCGGCAGGCAAACAAACGTTGTGAACGTGGGACCCATTGCGCGCGTGCGTGCGCGTCGATAGAGCTTGCGTCCACACAGCTGTACGAGAGCTTGTGTGGCGTGCGCGTGCTTGCGTATTCGTTCCAATTAGCAAACTCCTGACCAGTCGTCTTGTCTTTTAGAATAGTGCCAATCGGCCACTTGCTGCTGCCACGACTCAACCCGTTCGGCCTGCTGACTTGGTGCGCCGTACTCACCTGTCTCGTGACCAGGTCTGTTACTGTATCTACTGCAGCATGTATGCAAGTGCAGTTTGGCTACTTTCTCTTTTTAACTACGGTAGCGCGCGCACGCATGGCTTACAATGATGTCTTGTATAACTGAAATGGACCTATCGGTGGGATGGGCGATCCAGAGCCAACAGTGTATGTTTTTTTGGGTCGGACTGAAAAAAACTGGCACCAAAATAGTCGCATTTCGAAGGTGCATGTACTCTCTGGTCAAAATAAGCTCTGAGTCGCGATATTTTCTTGCACGTGTCGTCAAATTGCTTGCTCCGTTCTTAGCCGCTGTGCTTTCAGATACCTGTCCGATCAGGGCCTGTCTTGGGTCGATCCGACAGGGGCGATCGCTCTCTCCTTCGCGATCATAGGCACCATGTGGCCTCTCAGCTCCTATACGGGCCGGATCCTGCTGCAGACCACTCCTCCGCACAAGGTGCTGCAGCTGGACCGGTGTCTCAGGGAGGCGTCCACCCTGGATGGAGTTCTGGAGCTCACAAGCGACCACTTCTGGCAACTCGACTTTGGTGGGCGAATGGTGGACTGTGTATGGAGCTTGGAGGCATCTCCAGTTGGGGGTGGGGGGGGAATGAGCTTCATCCCTACACCCCCTGAGCCCACCATTGTGCGTTTGGTGCAGTGATGGCAGTAGTTGAACTACAAACACTTGCTGACACATATTACGCAAGACCTATTGGACATTCTCTTCGTTCAGACCGCATGGCTGGGAGCGTGTGGGTGCGTGTGAAGCGAGACGCTGACGAGCAGCTGGTGTTGGCTCACATCACTGAGAAACTATCAGGAGTGGTGCATGACCTCACGGTTCAAGTGGTCAAAGATGCCGAATTCTACTCAGTGTCGGTGCCTGGCAGTCATGCACTGCTCTCCAGCAAAGGACATGGTCACTCGCATGACCACCATGGTCACTCTCATGGCAACGACCATGGTTCTGCAGCAGCCAACCATGGCCACTCGCATGACCACGGTGGCAACCATGGTCATTCGCACGAGAGTAGCAACTTCAGCAGCAATGCCAGGGTCCCTGAAAGAGCCTCAGGAGACCGTGGTCACTGGGATGGTCATGCCGGCTGGGACGACCACCATGGTCACTCACATGAGACCACGAATTCCTTGGGAGCTGGCAGCAACCATGTGACCTTCAGCGCCCCCATCAGGCCTCAAGCAGGTGCAGGACAGTTCAGCAACCATGGTCATTCACATGGGGGACTCAATGAGCCATGCAACGATGACCACTTTGGTCATGGCCACTCACATTAGTGATTTTATGCGTCACCATAGCTGCACCATGCAGCATTGCTGATATACACACGCTCTATTTGAAACTATTGAGTACATGATGCTGATTTAACTACAGTCTCCTGAAGAATAAAGAACGATCGTTCAGATTGACCCGCAACTGTTTGTGTTTTCTTGTTGTTATTGAAGCGTTCTCTGTCTATTGTTGGACAACTCCCGTGAACTGAATAAGTAAGAGGTGTAGACAACTGGCAATTGCAAGTAAAACTGAGCTGTGATCTTATGCTCCTTATTTGGCTGTATCGTTTTGATTTTTTCTCGCGGTACCTATTAAAGCAAACAATAACAAAACGCCATGCCCATATGGCACCCAGCCCTATTCAGCAAACAAATCAAAAGCGAAAAAGCACAACAATGCATATCAAAACGCCAGAGCACTGTATATAGTCGGTCCTAACACACTCGAACACAAACACTGCACTTTGAGCTAACACCCGCAATCGCGCCATAAACCGTTAGCGTAAAGAAGAAGGTGTGCGCGCTACACGCGCCAAGCTATCTTTCTAAGCTATGTTAGCTCAATGCGTAATGCGCTGTTGTAAACGTACGTCTTTGGCAAGTACAGTAGGCGTATATGCATTGTAGTGGCGCAATGATGGGCAACTAGAATTCATCTGTGAATGCTTTCCTATGAATTAGCGAATTTGAATTAACTGCGCTAAATTTCGGAAAAGTCAAAGAGGCTACTTGCAAATAAATCGGCGAACTTATGGATTGTTTCGGTATGGTCACAATTATTTCGTTATTATGTGATGTCTTAAAACATTGTGCCTGCAAGTATCAACATTCTGTACTGTGGCGCGAAAGAAAGCAGAAATCGAGAGCCCACATTCCTTTGTTGTTGCTTTCTTTCTCGCAATTTCAGTGGAACTTTTTGAGAATTTTTCGTGTAGTGTAGTTGTATTTTAGAAACAGACAAAGAAAACTGTTGTAGCGTTTCGGTCCCGAACTGTCGTTATTCACAACGGAAATCGTTCATCGTTCTTCGCACGCGCGCGCTGATTTGGGCTCTTTGTTGTTGCTGTGGTGATTTTTGTCTTTGCTGTGCTGCGTCTCGCTCGCTGTGGCAATGCCGCCGGTAAATGGGAAGAAGGAAAATCAGGCGAAAAAACCGGGAAATTTAAAAGAATTCGGCGTTAGCGAACTGTTTTCCAGCGGCGACCCTGAAAAGCGCTATGAAGACCTCAGAGAGATTGGTCACGGCAGTTTCGGCGCCGTCTTCTTTGTGAGTTTTCAGTAGTCATTTAGGCATTTTTTTATTTTTTTTTGTTCGAATGTTTGGCTTCGGACACTGTTTTACTGTGCAGTGACAGACTGTGTTGTTGGAGACGCTAGGAGGCCGTCAATGGCCCATACATAGCATACCCTTCTCTTCTCCCTGACCGCCTTCCCGTCTAGAGCGGCCCAATTAGCCAAAGACATTCGGAAGAACGCCATCTGTAATCTAGGGCAGCGACGGCACGAGAAATTCCATTGAGAGGGGTCTTTGATCTATTGTATCCATCCAGAATCGAACCCAGAACCGTGCGCGCAAGAGGCCGATTCTCTGCCTCTAGGCCATACGCTGCACCTGTGCCTGTGACAGACTTTAGTAGTGTAGTAACTTGGCTAGTGCTCTTGTTATGTAAAAGGGTAAGTGTGTGTAGTGTAACTGAACCCCGCTTTGCACTGTATTTGCATTTGATTGTATTAATTGTGTTTTTGTATTAATTGTATTTGCTTTTCTTTTAACATAAAATATTCTTGCTGGTGTACGGTAGCTTGTCTGTGGTTCCTTGCAGTCCCTCATCATGTCAGTAATTTCCAACTGTCACAAATCGTGTTTTGTATCTCTATCTTGCGTTGCGCCCTAGCACATGCACCTTCTGGCATTGCTTTTATCCCAAATAAAAATCCTAAATTTTGTGTGCATTTTAAAATCCTCGTCAAATTTCAAATTTAAATTAAAATTGAATTCTAGGCGATGGACACGCACCGGAATGAGTGTGTGGCCATCAAGAAGATGGGCTTCTCGGGCAAGCAAGCGATGGAGAAATGGCAGGACATTCTGAAGGAGGTGAAATTCCTGAAAAATCTCCACCACAAACACGTGATTCAGTTCAAAGACTGCTACTTGAAGGAAAACACCTGCTGGGTGAGGTTGAACTTTTCATAAGATTGGTTAGGCAGTGTTAGGCGCGACGTTCTAGAATTAGGCTGAAGCCACTAAGGCTTTAGAGGGACAGAAAAGGGTTATCCTGCGCATTGAATTGTGTGATGTGAAGGACAAATGTTGAAATGTTGGAATTTTGAAAATTGCTTGCATGAGTCCTACAAAAAAAAATTCAAAATTGATATTGACATTTTGTTCAGCTCGTCATGGAGTACTGCGTCGGCTCCGCCGCCGATTTAGTCGAAAGTGAGCTTATTTTCGCGATTTTAGTCACAATTTTGCCACGCAGTATATCTTTTCCTTTTTGTGATTTTATTATTCATTTAAAATTGCCCAAATCTTTTCAGCGTTGCGCGTGCCTTTGCGCGAATCCGAGATTAGCGCCATTTGCGAGCAGACGCTTCACGGACTACAGTATCTCCACTCCCTTGGGAGGATACATCGCGACGTGAAGGCTGGCAACATACTGCTGAGTGAACATGGAGTGGTCAAGTTGGGTGAGTTTGTGCGTGCGCCTGTTCGTGTGTGCGTCCTCTAGAGTTTTCAGAGCTGCTTGGAGAAGGAAGCTCAATTAATTAATTAACTGGATAGCCTGTGTGAAGTCATTGAGGCGAATTGAATTTTTTTGATAATTGTGTGCGTGTGCGGTGTGATTTTTTTTATACCGTAAATCCTCCAATAGAAGCACCCTCCAATAGTGCCCCCCGGGGGTAAGGGGGTATGTTATGCCATGTGTCTGTTATGGTCAAAAATGGTAGGTACATATGTATCGTGTATACACCACACTACTATACTAACCAATAATAGTACGTTTCAGCAACTATTAACGGTAAATCAACCGTTGATTGTGTCAAAAGTGATCAAAATCACTGTAAAATGGGCAGCTTTGACAGCGAAATTAGCATTACCATTCAAAATTTTTAGGTTGAAATAATAGAAGCCCCCCTCCATTAGTGCCCCCTCGAATAGTGCCCCCAGGTAAGGAGAGGTTGAAATAATATTGCCCCAGATCACTATTACAGAATTTACGGTAATTGTGTGCGTGGGCACCGGGCGTTACATAAAATACACCCGCAACACCCACACTGCGAAAACCTAAGCCTAAGCCTCAGCGAAAGCCTAAGCCTAAGCCTTAACGAAGCTTAAGCCTAAGCCTAAGCCTAAGCGAAAGCCTAAGCCTAAGCCTAAAACAAAGCCTAAGCCCAAGCAAAAGCCTAAACCTAAGCCTAAGCGAAGCCTAAGCCTAAGCGAAAGCCTAAGCCTAAGCGAAAGCCTAAGCCTAAACGAAAGCCTAAGCGTAAGCCTAGGCGAAGCCTAAGCCTAAACCGCAAGTGCGGGTGTTGCGGGTGTTGCGGGTGTTGCGGGTGTATTTTATCTAACGCCGGGCACCGCGCAGCGTCACATGGCCCGTCTACACTTACAGCTATTAACGAAACGGTCGCATATACCTTTGTATTAAAGACTCAGCGAATCATTTGCTGGGATTATTTTTTTAAGGTTACATTATCGATTTCCAATTTATTCTCTTTTTTTTCAGCGGATTTTGGCAGCGCTTCCTTGATGTGTCCGGCCCAGTCGTTTGTGGGCACCCCATATTGGATGGCTCCTGAAGTGATTCTGGCAATGGACGAGGGACAATATGATCAGAAAGCTGATATCTGGTCTTTAGGAATTACCTGTATTGAGATGGGTAAGCTTCTGCAGTATTATTTATTTTTATCGGCAAATGTTTGCAGCGTGTTGAGAGAATACGGTGTTCTACTAGTTTTCATATTTTTGTTTTTTAATTGGCAGACTATTCCTCAAACTCACTTCCGATCTTTTGTTGTTGGTGTGATGCCTTTTCGTAACTGCTCGTTCAAATTCTGTGAACTTTAAATGTAAACGCTGTAACGTTTCTGTCGGTTTCTGTGAATGTGTACTGGTACTGTGTTGCCTTGTGTAGAATGTCGCGAAAAAATATTCGTTGCCAAAAAAATCAGTTTCCCCTTTTAGCCGAGCGCCGTCCGCCACTGTTCAACATGAACGCCATGTCGGCGCTGTACCATATCGCCCAAAATGCGAGTCCTTCACTCGGCAAGGAAGGGTCGTGGTCTTGCGAATTTCGCAGCTTTGTCGACGCGTGCCTATTCAAGGAACCAGAACAGAGGATGACCACTGCTCTCTGCCTCCAGGTGGCGCTCGCGCACCGACGCGCACGCACGCGAACGCCAGCACGCACACGCGCATTAGCACGCACGCTCCGGCACTCACACCCACGCACCGGCACGCACTCACGCTCGCACCGGCATGCACACACGCACACACCTGCACCTATGCACCAGCACACACATACACTGGCACGCACGCACCAATACACACACACGCACATGCGCGTACACCAGCACTCATGCACAGGCTTGTTATGGTACTACAGCAATTCCATTGTTCCAGCACTCGTTCGTCTCTTCTCGCCAATCGCCTCTCTCTGACCGCAATTCCAACCCAGCCACAGCTTGCGTGCTTCTGGAGCTAATCCAGCGCACCAAGGGCGTGGCCAGGGAGCTGGACAATGTCCAGTACCGCCGGATGCGCAAGCTGATTCTCCTAGACGACAGTGCTGGCCACCACTTGCAAGCTCAGCACCAGCCAGCTAGTATGTTCAACCAGCACAATGGCAACGGCTCTCTGCAACGCCACAATCACTTGGCGGGTGGAGGCATGCCGCCGGCGACCAGTGACTCGGCCAGCTTCGACAGCGAGGATACGGTGGGACAGGATTTGCATATTGACTTGTGTGGTGGAGTGATGGAGGGGTGTGATCATACCTGTAACTGGGGTGGGGTTTGGGGGGTCCCTCTCCTCTCTTCCCGCCCCCTACCCACACCCTACCTAACCCTCACCCCAGGTTTTCTTGAACCCCCACCCAGCCCCCCCCCCCACACTTTCGGAAACTTTTAACTACTCACCTTAATAAATATTAATGTGTTCTGTACAGTGTTTTTGAGCAAAAATCAACACAAAAGTACCAATATTTTGTTATTTACAGTGCATTTTTGACTAAAAATAGACCTAAATTGCCTATTTCCCAGACCCCCTCATTTCCTCCAGTTTTCCACTCCAGCCACTACCCCCCCCCCCTCCAGAAAGTGTCCGAACCCTCCCCCCCAGGTCCAATTCCCGGTTACAGGTGCATGTGTGTGTGTGTGTGTGTGTGTGTGTGTGTGTGTGTGTGTGTGTGTGTGTGTGTGTGTGTGCGTGCGCGCGCGCGCGCCCGCGCACCAGTGCTTGCATGCGTATAAAATTGAGTCAATTAAATGCGATGCTCGGAAGCAGTACTGCTCGTCTGGCTAGTGTCCTCTTGACTCTTGTCTGAAACATTTTTTTCATTTCCCTTGTTTCTCCACACATTTTCACTTTTTTTATTTTGGCCTGTTTTTTTTTTCAATATTTTCACAACATCGTTTTCAGGACATGGACGACTATTTGGCCGTCGACTCCGTGAGCTCGAAATCGAACTCGATCAGCTCGAATCGCTCCTCCTCGCTGGGCTTGACGAGGGGCGGGGCTGGGACGGCGTCTGGCTCCTCCCTCCCCGCCCTGACCCCGCCCCCTCCCGCTCCTGACCACACCCCTCCCAGGGCCTCAGCAGGCGCCTCGCCAACCACTGATCATGAGCAGCGATCATCTGATCAGGATGACCAACCGCAGCACAATCGAACGCTGATCACGATCGGGGAGGGGGCGGCGACGACGACGGCTTCAGAAGGAGAGGGAGGCGTGGCCTCGGCCGCCCCGCCCCCGCCGCCGCCCCACAGGACTGCGAGGGTTCGGTGGTTTTTCGTTCTTTAAGCATCGAATTTTATGTGCAGTTGTACAATGTTTTACTGTTTTTTTTTGTGTCTGGTATTCAATGGGCCCATTCTTTCCTTTGAGAGCAGAGACCAACTAGGGATGCATTGTCACCCAAACCAACCAAGCGTTCCGATGCATTTTGTGTCATTTACAGAACTATTGAAGACATTGTCTTGTTTACTGAGTAGTGGTCACTTTATGTTTTACACACAACATTATTGTCCTATTTATGATGGCAACCAAGGAAGTGGGTTATCATTCCTATGAGTTTGGGGGGGGGGGGTGCCCCACTCACACAAATCCCCGTACCCCCCCCGTTATTTGCAGCTGTTTGCATCGCTAATCCCCCCCCCCCCCCCACCCTTCGAAGGACATGTATCTCTCCTGCTGCCTGCCCCCACCCGACTAGAGGTATGATGTGGTCGCGGGTTACTAGGGGGTTTTGACGATTTTTTGGCCTGCTATCCGTTACGGTCACCATTTGTTTGAGCCGCAATTTTTAATATTTAGGACGACATCAACACGCTGCGCCGGAGCAAATTCTCGACCCTACGCGCCGCGAGAGCTGTTGTGAACGAGCACAGGGAATACGAACGTCAGCAGAACAACATGTACGACCAGCTCTTTGGCTACCGCCGCATGCGCCAGCTGCACCAGAAGGAACTGCAGCAGGTAATTAATTAACTGGTTAATTGACTATTCAATTAGTTGGTTGCTATACAGGCGGTGGGTGCAGTGCATTGTTGAATCTCATGCGACAGTGGCCTTTTGTGCGCTGACGGGAACATTTTTCACCAAAACAGTGCATTCTCTAGAAAGTTGGATAGATAGTTTAAAAATTGCCGTGAACCCTATAATTAGCCCCCAGGGCTAATTGTTTCATTCCAGCTGTAGGACCGTGTATAATTATAAGGGCGGGGGGGGGGGCTAATTAACTGTAAGGGCCGATGTGTAGGAGAGCTTTGTTGGCGCAATGTGGAGGCGATTTTTGAGTAAAAAAGACGCTGTACACCCATACGTCGGTACACTCTAACACACTCTCACATGGTCTCCCATACACATACATGTGCTGTGCATACATACACATACGCGACAAAATATACACCCAGACATCGAAAAATTTGCCTTTTTGACAATGGTCCATTTAGAGAGAGGGTGTAGTTATAGCGGGGGGGGGGGGTCATGAATAGGGGTGCGTGCTAATTGTAAGGGAGCTAATTATAGGGTTTACAGTAAGTGATGTATTTATTGCTGAATCGTTGACCCATTCGCAGTGTGGCTTTTTGTGCGCTGACGGAAACATTTTCACAGGATAGTGCATACTGCATAGCGTACCATTGGTGGAAGGTGGATTGATATTTTCAATTTAATCATTAAATTAATTTTAATTTCAGCTGGAAGAGCGCTACAAAGGCGACATGGAGGCGCTGAGAATGCGTCTGGACAAAGAATACGACCAACTGTTGATACAGTTCAAAAAGGAACTGGACAAAACGCATCAATGTCACCAACAAGAGCTGGACAAAAAGGTGAAAAGGAATAGGTCATGACGACTTCTTGAGTCCCCCCCCCCTAATAGTGCCCCAGTGACGCAATAGTCCCCAGGGGTTGAGAGATTATAGAAGTTGCTGACACGGTAGATAGATTTTCGAATTGAAATTTGACTATCAAAGTCTTGGCAAAATTAGATGACACACTGAAGTACAAGCGTAGTTTGTCTTAGCGGAAGGGAAAATGTGGTCAAAGGAAAGGGAAAAAAGTCAAAACAATTTAGGCCAAAACAAACGAGGAGTTGGAGAAGAAGCGGAGAAAAAAGCTGGCGCAAGCGCAAGAGGTCGAGCTGAAAAACTACCAGCAGCTCAAAAGGAGAGAGTACAAGGCGGAAAAGGACAGGATAAAACAGGAACTAAGGTTTGTGATTATGCTAATTAATTAATTGCCCCTGTCACAACAACTGCCAACATTTTTTCTCGGCACAAATAGAGTTCTTCAGTTGACAACAGATACAAACGAAAAAATGTAAAACGTGTTTCAAGTTTGACTTATAGGACTAGTGCAGTGACCGTCGTCACTGCACTATTCGATTCGTCACTGCACATTCGTCAGTCATCGATCGGGATGTTTGCGGTTATCGCTCCTATAAATTTCGCTGAATTCCGCATTCACCATGTCGTCTATGGCCATTTGATGACCCTCGGCTAGCTGAACTGGCATAGCTTTGGTGTTTTTCAGTGGTGTATGTCTCCTTAGAACACTATTCATTCCCTATTTTGGCCCATTTTTGCTTCAGACCAGCTTAATTCCATGTGTCATTCGCCACCCCCCCCCACACCCAGCAGGCGGTACCAACCCGCAGCAGTGACAGTTCCGGCCCGTTAGGGGGCAGCGGTCAATTCATACCTGTAACCGGGTCTGGCAGAGTTGTGGGGGGGGGGGGGGGCTAAATGGCCGAATTCTGGGGGGGGGGGGCTGAAGCAAAAAGTGGGGGTAGCTGGCCATTTTTTTACTTATACTTATACTTTTTGGTCAAAAATGGGTATAAATAGGCTCTAAACAGTGTTATTTAGCTGTTTTATGGTCATATAACCCTGAAAAGCACTGACGAACACCAACATTTACTCACTTGTATCGTTTTAGAGGGAGTGAAAATCCCTTGGGAAACTTCTGGGGGGGGGGGGGAATCGGACCAACTCACTCTTAGAAATGGTGAAAATCTTTTGGGAAAATTCTGGGGTGGTCGGGGGCGGGGGGCCGGTTACAGGTATGGGTCAATTTTGCGTGCCCAGAGAGAGGCCCCGCGATCATACACGCAAACACAAACAAACAAAGCACCAGTTTTTTAACAGTCATGGGTTGCACAGGGCGCTGTCTGGGCGCATGCACGAGCAGGAGCTGAAGCGAGCCAAGCAGGCGGTGGCCAGCCGACAGGAGCTGGGCGAGAAGCGCTTCGTGGGCGAGCAGCGGCAGCAACTGGAGCTGGAAATGCGCCGACTCAGACGCCAGCGCATACTCAACTTTCACGGACTGGAGCAGGAATTGCTGAGAGAGGTCTGTGTAATTTTTTTTGGGGGGGGGGGGTTTTATTAGAGTGGGAGGCGGGAAGGAGAAGGGGTGCGCACGAGGAGTTTGAAGGGAGAGATGGGCTGCGATATGAACTACGGAAGGAGGGGGGGGGGGGAATTGAAGTGGACTGTGGGCGGTGTCGACGTTGAAATTGGACTAAAATTTGAGTTGTAGTTGCGAACTTGCGAACCCGTTGACCCCCCCCCCCCCACCCGGTGGGATATCCTCCACGGCCGATTCTTCCTCTCAATAAGGGACTTCCCTGTTTCCCCTGCAAAATCGTCAAGAATTTTGCCTGCAACGCCGTATGTTTGCGCTTCTACTTAAGAAAGTGCGAGAATTTAGATTACGCTTTGCACGGTTAGAGAGTACGTTTTGAACCAAAAGGTACCATTTTCGTTGAAATTTTGATGCACTTAAATGTCGGTCCCGAAACATGCCTGCCGTTCCCCTCTTTTTTCTTTGCTTCCCCCCTCAGGGTGGGGGGGGGGCTAATTTCCGTCATGGCGGGGACCTATGTTCCTGTCCCTTTTGAGTTCCAAAAACCGGTTTGTTCCTTTAGGAGCTGAACGCTCGCTGTCGCCAGCTGGAGTCGGCGCACGGTTTGTTGCGGCGGCACCACGAGCAGACGGAACGGCTGGAATGGAGTCAGCTGAATGGAGCCCAGGAGTTGAAGAGGGCCCACATGGGAGGGCAGCACGCGACCGAGCTGGAGTACCAGAAGGAGTACGCGGCGAGACTCACGGATGACTTGGGAAAGAGGCACGCACTCAGGAGCAAGCAACAACCCAGAGAACTGAAGGTATGATCATCAACAACAAGGACAGGCAACACCCCCCCCCCCCCTTTCGAAAAAAAAAGAATGGCAGAGATTGGTTCTCTGGCATTGCCGAGAAATTGGTACCCCCCAAGTATTTTTTTAAGTCTGTCAAAGTGAGTGGTTTGCGTCTTTTTAGTGTTCTTTTACCGTATAGCACCAAAATATCGCAATTTATACACCGTGAAGCTAACAAGCGAAGTATTGTACCCTCTTTATTTGTTTTGTTGTTTAAACCTTTTTCTGCTATAGGCGCGGGGGGGGGGGGAATCGAATCATACATGTAACCGGGTTTTTGAAGTGGGGGAGGGGAGGGTCGGAGACCATTATGGGGGGGGGCTGATTTGAAGAGGGAAGGGGTGTCAGAAAGTAAAAAAAGTGTACCTAAATAGTGTGTAAATCGGCACTTTTGGTCACAAATAGGTTAAAATGGGCTATAAATAGCGTTATTTAGTTGTTTTAGGGTAAAAAAACACTGAAAAATACGCTACTTTTTGCAGTTGTAGACGAGTTGGAATACTTTCGAACAATTCTGGGGGGGCTGGGGGGGGGGGGGGCTGGGGGAGGGGTAACCTTTGGTCTGGGGTGGGCAAACCCCCCAGTTACATGTATGAATAGAAAGCTGTTCTAGTCGTCAGCGGGGGACACTGTTGGAGTGGGGGGGGGCAGTATTCGAGCTCTAGTACTACGGTACGCTGCTCCCTTTGCAGGCCAAGGAGGTGCAGATCCGCAAGCAGTTCCGCGCCGCAGTGAAGACGCAGACGCGTCAGTTCAAGGCGCTCCAGACGCAGCTGCTGCAGCAGGCCGCGAAGGAGGAGCACAGGGAGTTGGTGAGCCGGCTCAAGGACCAGCAGAAGCGCAAACTCGCCCAGATGGCCCACCAATACGAGGCGACCATTGGGGAGATGGTCGAGAAACAGACGGTGCGTGCCGGTGCATGTGATGCGCGCCAGTGCGTGCGTGCCGGTATGTGCGTGCGTGCGTGCGTGCCTGCATTGGCCGGGGGGGGGGGGAATTGGGACACTCTCCTTCTCACCGAAATCTTTTCGATTTGCGTCTCGCTTGCTGCAACTTCCCAAACGGATCCAAAAAAAAAACTTTCTGAGAGATGCAAAAGACCTTTCGCCCGCAGTACGTTTTGGGTTCAATGTCGTTACGCTTTTGGTTTGTGCTCGGCTGAGAAAGTCGAGAATTTTTTCCTCGCTTGCAGTTTTCGTTTGCGAAGTATTAGTTGTCGTCGCTAAAAGTTTTCTAATTAATCTAAAATTAATCTAATCAATATGCACGCCAATTTGCAGGTGAAACTGGAGTCTTGGCAAGAGGAGGAGGAGCGTGAACTGACGGATAAAATCAATGGCGAGCGGGACTTGCTGTTGGCCTATCAACAGCAGCAGAAAATGAATATGGAGAAGAATTTGGACCGGGAAATTCTCCGACTCACTGAGAAGGTCTCCCTTCGACTGGCGGTGCTAGAGCAGAAGGTATTTTATTTTATTTTAATTTTTTTTCGCGAAAAGTTGTTGGAAATGTTTCGGTGGTGGGCTTTAAGTGGACGCTTTTTCTTGGTGTGCTGATTGAAGAAAATTTGGTTGAGGTTCAATTCTACGCATACCTGCAAAGGTGGGGGGGGGGGGTTTGGGGCCCCACTATCTTTCCAGCGCCCCCCCCCCCCAGAATTTTCCCAGGGATTTTCACTCTGTCTGAAACAATAAAAGTGAGTAAATTTTTGGTGTTCTCCAGTGCTTTGCAGTGTAATGCGACCATAAAACACCTACATAACAGTATTTGGAGCCTATTTATGCCTATTTTTGACCAAAAATTACCTGTATAATTCAAAAAGAAAAAGTTGAATTTTTTGCTCCCGGGAGCCCCCAGTATTCGGTCCTTTACCCCCCCCCCCTCTCTCTCCCAGACCCGGTTACAGGTATGATTGTACACGGTATAGTTCTCGTGGTGTAGCGTACAATTTGACTGGTACGAATGTTTTGTGTAGGCTAAATGGGAAGTTGCGATTTGTTTAGGTATGTGTTTCAGTAAATCTTTCTGTACTTTTTTGACAGTTCTGCGTGTGTGTTGTCTACCTTTGCGCTTGCTGAAGTGAAAATATAATTGTTACCACAATTAAAAGAATCCCGCGAAAATAGAAATCAAATTTCAGATGAGCGAAGAGACCGAAAAATGCACGCGCGACCGCCAGCAGTCGACAGAAGAGCTCAAACGGCGCCAAGAGGTATTGACAGTTTATTTTTGTATTTTTTTTGGTGAATTTTCTACATTTTCTTTGGGCATTCGGGCTAAATCGCTAAAATGACGGTATTTCTCTCCTAAAATATTTGCCAGCTGTGCCCCCCTTTCTCTAAATCCACAGTCTGAAACACTTTTTTGTGCCTTGATTCGTTCCATTGCCACTGTAGCATTTTTGATTTTATTTTAATTAATTTATTGTAAAAATTGATAAAATGCTAATTTCAGGCCGAGCTGTCCGAGTTCGACGTGGAGTCGACCCGTCAGGGCTTCAGTCACGCGGCGCTGACTCATTCTATGGTGGGCGGCGGTGGTAATGAGTCACCCTCCAGTAGCGGCTCATTAACGCCAGCAGCCGCTTCTAATGGATTGCTGGGGCCAATTAGGGAGCGGCAGGGCCAATTGCAACACCAGACCATGGGTTCCGCGTCCTCCCTGCAAAATCTGCAGCAGCAACAACACCGTTTTAGCAGCGTCGGCGGCGCCGCGAGTGACAAATGAGAAGAAGAAAGTGTGTATAAACGGTGGCTGTGGCGAGGGGGGATTTTTAAGTGGGGGGGGGCCTTGAACATTGCGTTTGAAAAATTGTGATGAAATTTTTGCCTGATCATAGGTGAGTGTACACACACAAGATTTGCGCTACTCTGCATTGAAGGGGGGGGGGGGGGGTATTGGAGTGATTTTTTTCGCGCCAAAGCCGCAACAAGCACGGTGGTAATATTTGTTTGCGCGTTCGATGCTGGGTGCTTTTCTGTGCGCAATGTACAGCGTTATGCGGCGTATAGAGCGCGTTCTAACTGTGTGTATGTACTGTATTGCTGATAAATCACCAATTTGCATAGAATTCGTTGCTTAAAGTTGCTAAAACACTTTTTTGTTGCAGCAAAATGAAATCAAACGAGCCTTCGTAACATGTTTTTTCGTGCTTTTTTTGGTTAAATTTTGCAAAGTCCGCAAATTCATCGTCGCTAAAATGATCGCTTGAATAATATTTGCATATTTGAATGAATAATAATATTAATATAGTTGCCGCGCGCTCTATGCTACACAGCGATGATGTACAGGACGCACTAAGGAATTGTTTAGAGGCAGACATTGCTTAGCCTCTATTTGTTTGCTTTGCGCGTTTGTCTCTGTTCAAATATGTAACCGAAATGCGTTTCTTCCATCGCTCGAGCTCAAGCGACGCTCCAGAATTGCCCATGGCACTTTAAATAAATTAAAAAAAAAACGCTAATAAGTTGTACATTTATGATGGCACCTGGGCAATTTTTGGAGTACGTTTACCCACTGCGTGCGTGCGTGCGTGCGTGCGTGCGTGCGTGCGTGCGTGCGTGCGTGCGTGCGTGCGTGCGTGTGCCGGGTGTGTAGTGTGCGCCACATACAGTCGACTTCGGATGACTTTTTTTGTTGTTTTTTATTCGCGTTCATTGACGCAATGCAGCGATACGATGATAACACGACAGAATACTAGCGGATGCGGTTGGAATTGCGAATTTGCGAGTCGAGTAAAGTGCTGAATTTCGCGTTTTGAGTCTCTCAGAAAGTTTGTATTGATAACTGCATGCGTCTTACCACCCCACGCCCGCACGCACGCAAGCACAAAGTATCGCCTTGACAGGTTAAGAAAATTGTCTGAGCGCAAGGTACGCAAGTTTTAATGTACTCAGTCTGTGTTCACACTCCAAAAAAGCATTTGTTAGCGGCATTCTTGTGAGTCACTTGTTTCGTAGTTCGGGCAACACTCACACTACGTAATCAATTCAGGCAATGGTAGAGGGGGGGGGGGGTAATGGCCCTTTCCAGGCTGGAGACGCAAAAAAGTGCTAAAAGACAGAAAATTACGCAAAAAACACTTATCATTTGAGACACTGAAATGAAAATGATTTTGAACAAATCTGGGAGTGAGGATAATTTCTGGGTGGTGACCCCCTGGGTACAGGTATGACGTATGTATGTGGATGTTATTGCGCAGAAAATGGCGTAGTGGTAGAGAATCGGCCTCTTTCGCGTACGGTCCTAGGTTCGATTCTCGATGGAACCAGTAAGAACGAGTCTTTCCCTATCCATGGAATTACTCGTGCTGTCGCTGCCCTAGATTACAGATGGCGTTCTTCCGAATGTCTTTGGCCAATTATGCGGCTGTAGACGGGAAGGCGTCATGGAGATCATACATGTAACTGGGGGGTTACCACCCCCAGGTCAAAAGTTACCCCCCCCCCCAACCCCCCCCCCCCCCCCCCCCCCCCCCCCCCCCCCAACCCCCCCCGAACCCCCCAGAATTTTTCAAAAGTTTTCCAACTTGTCTACAACCGTAAAAAGTAGTGTATTTTTCGCCTTTTTTAGTGTTTTTTGACCCTAAAACAGCTAAATAGCGCTATTTATAGTCTATTTTAACCTATTTTTGACCAAAAAGTGCCTATTTAGACACTATTTAGGTACACTTTTTTTACCCTCTGACACCCCCCTCCCTCTTCAAATCTGCTTACCCCCCCCCCCCCACACCCCTCCCCCCAGAATGGTCTCGGACCCCCCCCCCCCCCACTTCAAAAACCCGGTTGCATGTATGATGGAGATGGGTATGCCATATGGGCCATTAACGGCCTCTGAAGAATGGCTTATACCATATGACACGTGAAGCAACATCAGCACTGCACCTACAACTTGCTGCTTATTAATTCCCAACTCGAAACACTTTTGCCGTTCAGCACATGCGCGCGCGCGCTCGCGCAAGCTTTTGAATTTCAACATATTTTTCATTTTTGAATAATAAGGAAATTATTTCAAGCGCCGCAAAATGGCTTCCATGTACGCGCTGACGCCGCGAACGGAGGATTTCGATGTGCTCTGGCCGGATTTGAAGGAGTCCGTCGAGAGAATCGTCGCCCTACAGGGCATACCCAGGGACATTTGGAATGACTGCTTCAGGTGCGTTGCCTTCTATTATAATCATATTATTATAATTATAATTACCTGGGTTTTCACCTGTAAAATGGCCCTTTGGGGGGTCTGGCAGATGAAATTTTCCGACCAAAAAAAGGGTTGAAATGGTGCAAAAACACTGACATTTTGCTGTTTTATGGTCATACACAGAAGAGTACTGTCGACCACCCCCATAACCTTTACATTTTTGACCCGGAGAAGAAAAATTGTGCGGGACGTGTTTGTTGTGTGGACGGGTGTGGGTACGGATAAACCAGAACCTGGGGGAGGGACCCCCAAACCCCCCCCCCCCCCCAGTTACGGATATGCCCCAAAGGGAGAGAGCGAGGCCCCCGCGATCATTGAAGCGGCACACATACACACACACACGCACACACACACACACACACACACACACGAACGAGCGTTGATTTGATTTGGACTTTGCAGCTACGTGTACCGCCTGTGCGTGGCCGTGCCCACTCCGATGGCGGACCAGCTGTACCTGCGCACCAAGGAGACACTGGAAGTGCACGTCGACGGCATCTATGAGGTGCGGTGGCACTTTAGAATATCTCCCCCCCACCTTGCCGGATATGCGAGAACAAGAACTTGTACAGTTGTATGCCCTCCATACCTGTAACCGGGTCTGGAAGAGTTGGGGGGGGGGGGATAAAGGGGTGAATTCCGGGGGTCATAAGTGGTGCTGGCCATTTGTTGAGTTATACTGATACTTTTTGGTCAAAATGGGTATAAATAGGGTCTAAACAGTGTTATTTAGCTGTTTTATAGTCATAACGCTGAAAAACACTGAAATGCGTCAACATTTACTCACTTTTACCGTTTTTTGGACAGAGTGAAAATCCCTTGTGAAAATTGGGGGGTTTGGGTGGGTGTTAGAATAATAGTGGGGCGGATAACCTTTAGGGTATTATGCCCCCCTGGCCTTGGCTGGAGATTGAATACCGCACGAGGTTTGTCAATCTATACCTGGCAGTGGGTTTGCTCTCGATTTTTGCACCCCCCCCCCCGCCAGCGAAGCGAAATTTCGACGTCGAATTGTGATGCGCGCCCCGCTCCACGCTCCTATAGTGCCAGTATTAGGTAAGGGAGAAGTTGAAAGAATAGTGCCCCTGGGGCACTATTGGAGGAATTACGGTACAAAAAGTGCGCAACTGTCGTATTGAATCGATTAATAATTATAATGTATTTTTGCGAATAGAAGAAAATGTACAGAAAAATGAAATTTTTATTTTTGCATGCTACTGTCTGCAAAATTCTTCAGGAGATTTGCTCCCAGCGTGATATCGTGGCCGCCTACGCCCAGAAGTGGTTGGTCATACTCGAAGGGAGCGGACTACGTGCACCACTTATTCTTGTGAGTCTGCTGCTGCGAAAGTAACAAAATTGAATTAAATGAATTAAATAAAAAAATCATCCTCTAGGTACCTGAACAAGGTCTACATCAAGAACAGGCGGTACAGGGACTTGGGCGAGCAGGTCTATGGTTCTCTGCCGCTGGACAATCTCAGGAACTCGATGATGGAAATTGGAGAGGTATTTGGGTGCGGTTTTTGCGATACGGTGGCAGCATGCTGTAGTGTGTATCATCGCTATGCAAACGGAACGCGCGCGCATTGATCGCTGCCTGGAAGGACTTGGCAAATTAGTATGGTTTGCTGTTTCCTTTATGCAAAGCCCGAAACATGTCCTCTCCTACTTTCGCGCTCTATGATGCGGCAGCGTATGGCCTAGTGGTAGAGAATCGCGCTTCTGGGTTGGTTTCTTTCTGATGGATCCCCTAATTTTCTTAACAACGGATTTTCTCGTGCTCTGCTGTCGCTGGCCTAGATCACAGATGGCGTTCTTCCGAATGTTTTGGACCAATCACGCGGCTCTAGACGGGAAGGCGTCACGGAGATGGACATGCTATATGGGCCATTGACGGCCTCCTAGCGTTGCCCTTAATCGAACAACAACCGACAGACAAGAGCACCCTTTCCGAAGTTCCTTTGCCTCCCGGGGAGGGAGCCAGCCCCTCCAGGATCGGGCTGACTGGCTCTCATCTCTCACGAGCAGCGGTCAATTATGTGTGTGACCAGAGAGAGGCCCCCGCGACCATAGAAGCGGCTCACCCACGCACGAACACACAAACGTTCCTCTGCCCATTTGTCAGATGGCGCTGGACGTGTGGAAGAGGCTGGTGATCGGGCGGATCAGGGAGCGATTGATCCGCTCGATCCTGGATTCGATCGAGGCGGAACGTCAGGGCGATCCCTCGGCCATGGAGGCGGAGCAGGCGCGCGTCGCCCTCCACTCGCTCGTCCAGACCGAACAGTACAAGGACCATGAGGAACTGGAGGTATTTTGGTGCGCTCTGTGCACGTGCAAAGCGCACCGAAATAGCAACTCGACATGGCGAGCTGTGTGTGTGTGTGTGCGTGTGTGTGTGTGTGTGTGTGTGTGTGTGTGTGTGTCTGTGTGTGTGTGTGTGTGTTTGTGTGTGTGTGTGTGTGTGTGTTCTGTGTGTTCTGTGTGTGCGTGCGTGCACGTTTAAAATCCTCACTTCAGTTCTACCATGAAGTGTTCGAGACGCCCTACCTCGCGGAAAGTCACCAGTTCTTCGAGAAACTTCAGCGAGCGACTGCTGGCCGAGCTCTCTCCAGCCGAATACATGCCCAGGGTTTTGATTTTTTTTCTATTTTTTTTTAATTTCAACACAACTACAATTGCCTGTGCACAGGTGCTGGACATTCAAAAGGTGGAAACGTACAAAGCCGAGCGTTACCTATACCGGTCATCCGCGCCGAAGTTGCTGAACCTGTTTCGAAGCACAATGGTCGCCCAGCACGTGGACACCCTCGACGCGGTGGCGCAAGAGCTAGTGCGAGGCGAACGCAAGGATGGTCAGCTTTAATTATGTCTCCTTGTGTCATTTTTAGAGTCTGTTGTTAACCAACAAGGAGCGAAATTGCTCTAACCGTTTTGCATCGAAAGAATTTCTTTCGCGTACTACCTTCCTGTGAAATTTTTGACAGTTTCCCATACCCAAAAGGCTCTTACCCCCCCCCCTCCGTCCCCCCTCGTAACCCCTAAGCGAAACCCGGGTTACATGGATTTGGTACAGGCGTCTATCCATGTTTTCATGGGTGTGTGTGCCATACCTGTAACCGGGTCTGGCAGAGTGGGGGGGGGGGGGTAGACGGCACTTTTTGGGGGAGGGGGTGGCTGGAGCAAAAAGTGGGGGGTAGCTGGCCATTTTTTGAGTTATACTGGTACTTTTTGGTCAAAAATGGGTATAAATATGGCCTAAACAGTGTTATTTAGCTGTTTTATGGTCGTATAACACTGAAAACACTAAAATACACGTATATTTACTCACTGTTATCGTTTTAGACAGAGTGAAAATCCCTTGGGAAAATTCTAGGGGGGGGTTGGGGGGGGGAGTTGGGTGGGGTGTTGGAAAAATAGTGCGGGGCCCCCAACCCCCCCCCCCCCCCACCCCCCCCCCCAGTTACAGGTATGGTGTGTGCGTGCGTGCGTGCCTGCTTCTCCCAAAGGCGGCTGGCAAAGTGGAGAGGTGTGCATGGACTAGAACAATACTTGTGTATTTACTCTTCATACTATTGTAGTAATTAAATATATTTATGCAAATACACAGATCTGAAGAACATGTACTTGCTGCTCGTGCACGTGGACAAGGGCCCCTCCAAGCTGGTCGCCGAGTTCGAGGCGCACGTCAAGTCCCAAGGCATGGACGCCGTCAGGAATCTGCCTGTGGAAAACGTGCGTGCGTGCGTGCGTGCGTCCGTGCGTGCGTGCGTGCGTGCGTGCGTGCGTGCGTGCGTGCGTGCGTGCGGGCTTCCGTGCGTGCGTTCGGGCGTGCGTGCGTGCGTGCGTGCGTGCGTGCGTGCGTGCGGGCTTCCGTGCGTGCGTGCGTGCGTTCGGGCGTGCGTGCGTGCGGGCGTGCGTGCGTAGGTGCGTGCGTGCGTGCGTGCGTGCGTGCGTGCGTGCGTGCGTGCGTGCGTGCGTGCGTGCGCGCCTGCTTACTGAACTCATTTTGCCTTCGCGCAAAGTGCATGGTATGTTGCAATGCGCGTGATTTTGGGCGAGTTTGAAAAGCGCTGTAATTTTAACTCGACTTTTGTTCATTATCCATAAATTCTTGTTTAGACAGCCACCGCTTTTGTGGAGAGTATTCTGGGCGTGCACACCAAGTACACTCTCTTTGTGCAAGAGGCCTTTGGCTCTGCGATGGTCTTTACCAGAGCCATGGACAGGGTAGGTGTGAGCCCAATTTTTATTATTTCTTTTTTTATGCATGAAGATACAGACAATATTTTATCAATAAATGCGCAAATCCGTTCTGCGTTTTTGCAGGCTCTGCAAGCGTCTGTGAATTACAAGGGCACTGGAAAAATTCCAAGAGCGTCGGAATATGTGCGTTCGTTCTAATATTTCGAGTTTTTGTTGCATTTTTTTCTACAAAATAAGTCGCAAACGAAAGCGCCAAAAGAGTGGCGAAGATCGCTCGACACCAGGGGTGGTCCACACTTGTACGAGGTACGGTCGAACTAAAATAGCGACTGCATAAGGCAGCACAGCTTTTTCCGT